>ML103863.1:154472-201485 GCA_003697995.1 Taxidea taxus jeffersonii
GGGGGGTTGGGAGAGGGTGATGGGGTTACATTATATGTTTAAATTAAAAAAAATAAATTTAATTAATAAAAAAAAAGGATGAATACCCAACTTTTGTATCAACATGGATGAGACTGGAAGAGATTATGCTGAGTGAAATAAGTCAAGCAGAGAGAGTCAATTACCATATGGTTTCACTTACTTGTGGAGCATAAGGAATAACACCGAGGACATTGGGAGATGGAGAAGAAAAGTGTGTTGGGGGAAATCAGAGGGGGAGACAAACCATGAAAGACTGTGGACTCTGAGAAGCAAATGAGGGTTTGTGAGGGGAGGGGGGTGGGTGGTTGGGTGAGCCTGTTGTTGGGTATTATGGAGGGCATGTATTGCATGGAGCACTGGGTGTTTTGCATAAACAATGAATTTTGGAACATTGAAAAAAATAAAATAAAATTTAAAAAAAAAGAAAAAAAAAGACAGTATGGTACTGGCACAAAAACAGACAGATCGATTGGTGGAACAGAATAGAAAGCCCAGAAATAGACCCTCAACTCTACAGTCAACTAATCTTCGACAAAGCAGGAAAGAATATCCAGTGGAAAAAAGACAGCCTCTTCAACAAATAGTGTTGGGAAATCTGGACAGCCACATGCAGAACAACGAAATTGGACCATTTCCTTACACCACACACAAAAATAGACTCCAAGTGGAGGAAAGACCTCAATCTGAGAAAGGAATCCATCAAAATCTTTGAGAAGAACACAGGCAGCAACCTCTTCGACCTCAGCTGCAGCAACTTCTTCCTAGAAACATTGCCAAAAGCAAGGGAAGCAAGGGCAAAAATGAACTATTGGGATTTCATAAAGATCAAAAGCTTTTGTACAACAAAGGAAACAGTCAACAAAACCAAAAGATAACTGACAGAATGGGAGAAGATATTTGCAAATGACATATCAGATAAAGGGCTAGTATTCAAAATCTATAACGAACTTATCAAACTCAACACCCAAAGAACAAATAATCCAATCAAGAAATGGGCAGAGGACATGAACAGACATTTCTGCAAAGAAGACATCCAGATGGCCAACAGACACATGAAAAAGTGCTCCACATCACTGGGCATCAGGGAAATACAAATCAAAGCCACAATGAGATACCACCTCACACCAGTCAGAATGGCTAAAAATAACAAGGCAGGAAATGACAGATGCTGTCGAGGATGCAGAGAAAGGGGAACCCTCCTACACTGTTGGTGGGAATGGAAGCTGGTGCAGCCACTCTGGAAAACAGCATGGAGGTCCCTCAAAAAGTTGAAAATAGAGCTACCTTATGACCCAGCAATTGCACTACTGGGTATTTACCCTAATAATACAAATGTAGTGATTCAAAGGGGCACGTGCACCAGACTGCTTATGGCAGCATTTTCCGCAATAGCCAAATTATGGAAAGAACCTAGATGTCCATCAACAGATGAATGGATAAAGAAGATGAGGTGTATATATATATATATATATATATATACACAATGGAATACTATGAAGCCATCAAAAGAAATGAAATATTGCCATTTGTGACAACATGAATGGAACTAGAGGGTATTATTCTGAGTGAAGTAAGTCAATCAGAGAAAGACAATTATCTTGTGATCTCCCTGATATGAGGAAGCTGAGAGGCAAAGTGGGGTTTGGGGGCTAGGGAAGGAAAAAATGAAACAAGATAGTATCCATGAATTTGTTGACCATTTGTATGTCTTCTTTGAAAAAATGTCTGTTGAGCTCCTCTGCCCATTTCTTAATCAGATTGTTCTTCAGCCACGAGTCATATGAGTCCCTTACGTATTTTGGATATTAACCCCTTATCAGATATACGGCTTGCAAATATTTTCTCTCATTCCTTGAGTTGCCTTTACATTTTGTTTCTTTTACTTTGTAGAGTTTGTTAGTTTGATGTAGTCCCAATGGTGATTTTTGCTTCTGTTGCTTGTACTTTTTGTGTCACATCCAAAAAAATCCTTGCCAAATGTAAAGGAGAATTTCCCATATGTCTTCTTCTAGGATTTTTATGATTTCAGGTCAAGACATGTAATTCCTTAATCCATTTTGAGGTTTTGTTTTTTTTTTTGTGAAACATGTAATACAGGTTCCATTTTAGTTTTGTTTTTGTTTTGAATGTAACTATCCTACTTTCACAACACCATTTAGTAAATAAACTATCCTTTCACCATTGAGTATTCTTGGCTCTTTTGTGAAATATTATTTGGCCATATATGTGTGGGTTTATTTCTGTTCCACTGGTCTATGTGTTTGTTTTTATGCCAGTTTCATAGTGTTTTGATTACTATAGTTTTGTAATATAGTTTGAAATTGGGAAATGTGATGCCTCTAGCTTTGTTCTTTCTCAAGATTTCTCGTGTTTTTTTTTATTCCTTTTGTAGTCTATATGAACTTTACTATTGTTTTTCTTTCTATTTCTTTAAAAAATGCCATTGGTATTTTGTAGGGATTTCACTGACTCTATAGATGGCTTTGGGTAGTATGGAAATTTTAATAAAATTAATTCTACTGACCCATGAACATGGATATATTTCCATTTATTTGTCTTTAATTTCTTTTATCAATATTTTGTACTTTTCAGTGTTAGATCTTTCACTTCCTTGGTCAAACTTATTCTTAAGCATTCTACTCTTTCTAATGCTATTACAAAGAGTATTACTATTACAAATAGTATTATTTTCTTTATGACTTTTTCAAATAGTTTATTGCTAGTGTGCAGAAATGCAACTAATTTTTGTATACTGATTTTATATTCTGAAACATTACCAGATTCCTTTCTTAGGCCTTATAGTTTTTTGGTGGAATCTTTAGGATTTTCTCTATACAAGATTATGTCATCAACAAACAGAGACAATTTTCCTTCTTCCTTTCTAGTTTGGATGTATTTCACTTATTTTTATTGCCTGGTTGCTCTACATAGGACTTTTAGTACTGTTTTGAACAGGAGTGGTAAGAATGGAAACCTTTGTCCTGTTACTCATTTTAGAGAAAAAGCTTTCAATCTTTCTCCATTGAATATAATGTCTATGGGCTTGTCATACATGGTTTTTACTATGCTGAGGTATCGTCCTTCAAAATGCAATTTATTGAGTTTTTATCTTAAAAGGATGCTGAATTTATTGATCTACATATGATGAACCATCCTAGGGATAAAGTCTACTTGATCCTTTCATTGTAGTGTTGAGTTCAGTTTGATAGTGTTCTTGAATTTTTTTGCATTTACATTCATCAGGGATATTGGCCTATAGTTCACTTTTCTTATAGCGTCTGTGTGGCTTTGATATCAGAGTAATGCGAGCCTTGTAAATTGAGTTTGGGAGCATTCTCTCATCTTCAATTTTTTGGAATTTTTGGAATTATTTCTTTTTAAAAATTTGGATCTCTATATGCACTTTCATGGGTATAAGATCTTGCCATGTGTACACAAGATAACGGAGTCCAGTGATGGATCTCAAGCCATCTGCTTGTAAGTGAAGCTAGAAGATCTACCTTCAACCATATACACAGTATTAGGGGTCAGCTTTAAGGGTTTAAGCTAACATTTTGGACTTATGAGGTTACAGAGGCCCAGCCTGTCCATCAGTGCAGGTCTCTCTCTCTCTGGCATGGGTTAGGGGGTTAGGGAGAAGAGAGGGATTAAGATAGTTGGAATCAGTCACTACGAATACTCACGGGGCAAAAACTGGTGAAATGCATAGGAGTCTACATAGGTTGTGCCAGCCCTTATTTATTTATTTACTTTTTTTTTAGTAGCAGAAGATGTTGGAATGGTCTGCAAAGCAGGTCACTGGAAACAGCTTTCTATCTTGTTATGTGGCTGATGCTGGTAGCCTCTGCTTTTCTTCCTTATTCCCAGATCTTTCTATACTTAGTTTTGTTGGTTACTGAGTGGAGGTAAATCAAAGCAAGTCCATTGTGAGATGCTCAGAAAGTCTGGAGAAGCTGATTGCTCACCCAGCTCTTCGTTTCCTAGTTAAGGGGAACTCTTCCTAGCTGGGAAGCTTCCTCTTGGTGGTGAGCAATGCCAGTTTGGGGGGTGGGGTAAGAGAGCCAAAATGAAATTGTTTTTCCTTCTTTTTGTGTGTTATTCTCAAGGTTTTGTTCCACTGTACTGATGACGTTTCTTAAGTGGACTTCAGAGCTCTCCCAGAGCTGTTTTTGTTCATGCAGTGCTGTCTAATTATTGATCTTTGTGAGGAGACAGAAGCTGTAGTCTCCTACTCTATCTTGGTGATGCTATCCCACAGCATGATTGCTTTTAATGATCAATTCTACTGTTACATTTCCTGTTCCACTATACTATATACTCACAACTAGCTGTCTTTACATTTGGATTCTGTAATACCTATATAAGAAGTAGAAGCATATATATGGAATTCTTAGATTCATTGCTTGTCTTAATATCAAAATCACATAGTAGCTTTTTTAGTCAGTATTTTTGACTCATTGTTTTAGTCTTGACTTCGCCAATTACAAGGCTTTTTGTTTTTGTCTTATGGTGTTGACATCTACTTCTTTAAATGAATTTTGTGTTTTTTTAATATAAATATATCCTGTTTAATCCTCTTGGTCTTGTACTTTATTCAAATGAAACTTGTTTAGCCTATCTCCTTTACCTGGATGTCTCAAAATTATTTTGTCTTTGTACTGGCTAATTATAATGCTACAAATGGCCTGATAGAGTCTATGATATCGAGTCTAAGGCCTCTCAGATACTCTGTAAATAAATATAAACAGAAAATGAATGACTTGAACCAGCAGTATATGAAGCTTTCCTTATATTATTACATCCTTCTTTTTTGACTCAAGAGGCATTCGAGGTTCATCCTTTCTCCTTTCATCTTTTCAGATGTTTCAGAAGTAACCATATCATATACTAACGTCTGATGAGCTTAATTCCTATAGGGATTTGTCTATGCCATAGAATCTATCATTGCCTAGTGCTATTTAACTTTTTCTTTGTTGCTTTACTTATTCTCTTAACTAATTGTTTTAAATATTTATTTATTTTAGATAGAGAGAAAGAGTGTGAGCAGGGGGAGGAGTAGAGGGGGAGAGAGAGAGAGAGAGATTCCTCAAGCAGCCTCCCTGGCAAGAGTGGAGCCCAAGGCAGGGCTCAAACTTATTATCCTGAGATTACAACCCAAGCCAAAACCAAGAGTTGGCTGCTCAACTGATTTTTTTTAAAATTTTTGAATATAAGGAATTATTCTATATTATTTCCTTGTATTCCCATTTTTTTAAAGATCTCATTTATTTATTTGACACACAGAGATCCCAAGTAGGCAGAGAGGCAGGCAAATAGAGAGAGGGGAGAAGCAGGCTCTCTGTCAAGCAGAGAGCCTGATGCAGGGCTCGATCCCAGGACTCTGGGATCATGACCTGAGCCAAAGTCAAAGGCTTTAACACACTGAGCCACCCAGGCACCCTTATATTCCTATTTTTATGTGGAGTATTTTATTCAGTAAAGCCCAAATCTCTATAGTATAAAATGAAATGGATTAAAGAAAATTTCTTACACCCATTTTAGGTTCCTAAAATTAAATATATATTGACCAACTTCTAATTGAAATTGTAGAAATTTATAAGATTGTCTTTCTCTACATTAACAATGATAACAAGCTAGATAAATCTCAAAATTACAGTTCTCTGAAAACTTGTTAGCAAGTTGAGAATTCCAAATAAACCTAAATGAAGTTAAATTCAAAAAGTGACTGAGTTTTTGAAGTGGCTGTGCTTTTTTGTTGCTTTTTTTCTGTGGATGACCAGCGGAATGATCATTTATAGATGGGGATAATGAGGAAAAAGCTGATGTTTTTAATGACTTTAATGGACACATGTGAGCTAGTATTAAGTATTAGAATCTTTTTTTAAAGATTTTATTTATTTATTTGATAGACAGAGATCACACAAGTAGGCAGAGAGGGAGGCAGAGAGGGGAGGGGAGAAGCAGGCTCCCTGCGGAGCAGAGAGCCCGACATGGGACTCGATCCCAGAAGGCTGGGATCATGACCCCAGCCGAAGGCAGTGGCTTAACCCACTGAGCCACCCAGGCGTCCCATGTATTAGAATCTTATGGGGTCCTAACCACAACCCACCAACTCTGTCCCAGAATCCTTCAGTATGTTTATGGAGTTAGTACCCCAAGGGACAAAAGAGTTCACTCATATCAATATCTAGATTATCCCTGGACTTCACAGAGTGCAAGACATTGCTGACCACATATAGGCTGATTCTTACAATCTTTTTTCTCTGTACAAAGCAGTGGTCCATAGAATTAGGAAAGACAGGCAACAGAGTTAAAATAAATTAAATCAACCATATATATTTCATTATATAACAATCAAATAATATATAAATAATATACATTAGGATATCATATACAATCATTCATATACATATATGCACATACATATACATATATATAAAATCAAAAGGAGAAATTTAGTTTAAATCTTAAGTGCACAACTGAGAAAAATACAGAGTCTTGAAGACAGTAAAATGGAAATTATCCAAAATGAACACAAAGAGAGAAAAACAAAAAGAGAAATAATGGGACAGAAAAAATACTCAGAAAGACAGTAGCCAATAACACTTTAAAATTGCTAAATTGTATCAACTTACAGATCAAAGAAGCTCAGCAAACTTCAAGAAGAGAATACAAATAAAATGACACACAGGCATATCAGAGACAGTGGCTAAAAACCCAAGACAGTATCAACCAAATGAAAACATATTTCATGCAAGAAAGACAATTGGTTTCTCAACAGATACAATGAAGACCATAAGACAATGGAGTATTATTTTCAAATTGCTAAAAGAAAAAAAAAGGCAACCTAGCATTATATAGTAGTATTTATATAAAATAATGTTATATAATATATTATATAAAATAATGTTATGTTAGCAGCCATTAATATAACATATATAATAATATAAGGATCCCTTAAATCTATCAGTTATTGGACATAATAAATAGAAATTCAATGTTATTGTCCTATACTTTTTTAAATATATCAGTTATTTTAATTGTATTTTCATCAAAAGCTCCTAAGGGACACCTGAGAGGCTCAGTCAGTTAATCATTCCACTCTTTTTTTCTTTTTTAAGATTTTATTTATTTATTTGACAGATCACAAGTAGGCAGAGAGGCAGGTGGTGGTCGGGGGGAAGCAGGCTCCCTGCTGAGCAGAGAGCCCGCAGGACCCTGGGATCATGACCTGAGTTGAAGGCAAAGGCTTTAACCCACTGAGCCACCTAGGCACCCAATCATTCCACTCTTGATTTTGGCTCAGATCATGATCTCTGGGCTGTGAAATGGAGCCCTGCACTGGGCTCTGCTCTCAGCTGTGAATCTGCTTGAGATTCTCTCTGTCCCTCTCCCTCTGCCCCCTACTCTCTCTCTAAAGTAAGTGAATAAATCTTAAAATAATACAAAACAAAAAACAAACCAAAAAACCTCTCAAGATGTAGTTAGGGAAAAGAGATGAAATACATCACTATCTTATTTATCTAAGTATATTAAAAGAAGAATGTTACCTTCTTATTGTCCTGTCATTTAATTATAGAAAAAAGATCTTGCCTTTTGTGTTGTATTTGTTCCCTTATTAAATACTCATTCATGATACCTTTCTTGAACTGTCACTTCAGGGACTAAAGCATAGATATGGGCATCTAGCATCACATTTTAAAAGCAGCACTACTAAAATATTAGGGCAGATATTCACTATCGATTATCTACTCAGGTAATAGTGTCATTTATCGATTATCTACTCAGGTAATAGTGTCATTTATCTAGATTTGAAGTCTGTTCGGGTGTTCGTGAAATAAAAACCATTTTTTTTTCTCCCTGAGACATCAAAGAGCTAGATTAAAATGAAATAAAAAATGGTCACTGACTCCAATGCATTTAAAGGTAGATGTTTATAAACATTTTAAAAACTGCAATATTCCTCCTTGAACCAGAATACTTATGTATTAAAAAAAAATAACTTTATGCTTAGATTAAATAGAACTTAATAATTTTATTGAACATTTGTGAATTTTAAGGGATTCAGATATTTAAATTAAGCAAAAATAATGGATTTTGTTGAGAATAATTGAAATCATAGTGAAGCATATGTTCTTGTGAATTTGTTTTCAGTACTATTGTGTCATTATAATGAAAAACAAATGCCATTTTAGTCTTAGATTAGAACAAATTGCCAGAGTTCTGTCAAATTTTCTCTTGAGCCTAACACTTGAATTACAAATTACTATGTCAATAACTGATTTAGATGAGATGGAATTAAAAACGTGATTACATAACATTTATGTTTACAATTCATGGAGTAGATAGATGCTAGTTCTAACTTTACAAGAACTAATAATGTAGACTTTAGAGATTTTGCCACCTGCAAATCTCCAGATTTATAATAGTTTTTGTCCTGTATCTTAACACACATATAAGAGTGCAAAACAAATTTCATATATTTTACATAGTTTTTCCCAACTACTCAAAGTGTCACTTATCTCATTCATTATCCAAATTTTACAACATGTACCTGAGTATGCAGAATATTAACTCTCATCAATGTTCAACCTCTAACCTCTAGAAACTGAATATCTTATCTTACATAGCTAAGGAGAATTAAGGTTCTAGAAAGAATTAAGGTTGCTAATCAGCTGTGCTTTAACCTGGGAGATTATTTTGGGTTACCTATGAAGGATCAATGTAATCAAAGGGTCCTAAAAAGTGGAAGAAGGAGAAGAGGAGGTGAGAATGATGTGATGTGAGAAGTCAACTCACTGTTTCTGGTTTTGGAGAGGAAAGGTGTTAAAGAATGTGTATGATCTGTAGAAGCTAGAAAGGATGAGGAAATGGATTCTTTCCTAGAGCCTCCAGAAGGAATGAGTGCAGCCCTGCTGAAACCTTGGCCCAGTAAGACCCATTTCAAATTTCTGACCTACAGAATTGTAAGATAATAAATTTGTTTTTTTTTAAGCCACCAAATTTTGGTAATGTTACAGCAGCAGCAGAATAGTAATATAGTGCTTTAAAATGTAATTGGTAAATTTTGTGATGTTTTTATCCTATTGCTTTAGACAGGAGAATATCTTTTTTCTGTGAATTACTAATATGTGGCAGATTTTTTTCTTCTAGGTTTTTATTTAAATTCCAGTTAGTTAACATATAGTGTAGTATTGGTTTCAGGAGTAGAATTTAGTGATTCATCAACTATATATAACACCCAGTGCTCATCACAAATGCCCTCCTTAATGTCCATCACTCATTTAGCCCATCTTTCCACCATCTACCTTGGTCAACCCTCAGTTTCTTTATAGTTAAGAGTCTTGTATGGCTTGCCTCCTCATCCATTTTTATCTTATTTTTCCTTCCCTTCTCCTATTTTCATCTGTTTTGTTAAAGTCCACATATGAGTGAAATCATAAGGTATTTCTCTGACTTATTTTGCTTAACATAATATACTCCAGCTCCATTTATGTCACTGAAAAAGGCAAGATTTCATTTTTTTGATGGATTAGTAATAGTCCATTCTATTTATACACCACATCTTTATCTATTTATCAGTTGATGGGCATTTGGGCTCTTTCCATAATTTGTCTATTGTTGAAAACGTTGCTATAAATATTGGTGTAGATGTGTCCCTTTGAATCAGAATTTTTGTGTTCTTTGAATAAATAGTAGTGCAACTGATGGATCATAGGGTTGCTCTATTTTTTAACTTTTTGGGGAACCTCAATACTGCTTTCCAGAATGGCTGCTCTAGGTTGCCCTCCCACCAAAAGTGTAAGAGGGCTCCCCTTTCTCCAGATCCTCACAACAAGTGTTGTTTCTTTTATTGTTAACTTTAGCCATTCTGACAGATGTAAGGTGGTATCTATTGTGGTCTTGGTTTGTATTTCCCTGATGATGAGTGAGGTTGAATATTTTTTCATACATCTGTTAACCATTTGTGTGTCTGCTTTGGAGAAATGTCTGTTCAGGTCTTCTGCCTTGTAGTTCCATACAAATTTTAGAATTGCTTGTCTAGCTTTGTGAAAAACGATGGTGGAATTTTATTTTATTTTTTCTTAATATTTTTTATGTATTTATTTGATAGACAGAGATCACAAGTAGGCAGAGAGACAGGCAGAGAGAGAGGAAGGGAAGCAGGCTCTCTGCGGAGCAGAAAGCCCCATGCGGGACCCGATCCCAGGACTCTGGGATCATGACCTGAGCCGTAGGCAGAGGCTTTAACCCACTGAGCCACCCAGGTGCCCCACGATGGTGGTATTTTAATAGGGATTTCATTGAATATGTAGATTACTTTAAGTAGTATGGAAATTTTGATAATATTTGTTCTTCCAATCCATGGGCATGGAATTTTTTTTTTCCATTTTGTTATGTCTTCTTCAGTTTTGTTCATAAATGTTCTAGAGTTTTCAGAGAGTAAACCTTTTATATCTTTGGTTAAGTTTATTTTTAGGTATTTTATTTTATTTTAGTTTTGCAATTGTAAATGGAATTGATTCCTTGATTTCTCTTTCTGCTGCTTCATTACTTGTTTGTTAAAATAAGCCTCATTACTTGTTCTGCTGCTTCATTACTTGTTTGTTAAAATAAGCCTCATTTAAAAAAAAAGAAGGAAAGAAAGAAAGAAAACCTGATCCAAAAAAAGAGAAAAGAAAATGAAACAAACAAATAAGCCTGATATAAAGAAAAAAAAAAAAAAAGGAAAGCCTGGTCCTATATCCATCAGAACTGAAGCTGACACCTTGGAGCACTTTAGGATTAGTAGTTTGGTGCATGAGGGGTGCCTGTGCTGGTCTTCTGGGGGAGAGGTCTGCTCCATTGGCTCACAGTCAGACCTACCCTAGTAAGTATACACCTGCAGGATGTAGGGGGAAGGGGGCTCCCGCCTCCATTGAGGGTACTATGTTACTTACTGAAGTCCCACCTTGCCGGTGGGTGGCAGGTGATGGAGTCACCCACTCTACCATCCCTGCAGATGGGAGCTTGCACACGCTGCTATTCAGGGAGCCCTCACAGAAAAGCAAACAATCTCCCCTTTTGTGTCCAAGGCTTCCATCAGATCCCTGCCCTCACCTTGTCTGTGCCTGGGCTGTTGGCATGCCCAGTACCACAGTTCTCCTGTGTTTTATTTCTGGTGCATGGTTGGGATTTAAAACTCCAAATCTTAAAGGCCCAGAAATGGTGTGAACTCACTCTCATTCTCTGGAAAAGTGACTCGATGTCCTGTGTCTGGTGCTGTTTTATCCCAGAAGAGCAGTCACGATACTGCACAGGTGGTTGGAATTTATGGTGGTGCAGTGAGAAGCAGTGACCAGGTTATCTGCCCTCTCCGCATGCCCCTGCCCTCTGCTAATGAATGGCCACTGACTGACATTCACCAGACCTTTTGTATTTGGACAGGCAATATACCCTTTTCCAGATATATTCCAGGAAGGGGAGCATTCTCTTCCAGTGGGACCCTGAGTGTTTCTACACCAAGCTGTCTGCTCCTGGGCCATCACCCTCATTCTCCCCAGGAGCACCACCCTACCCACCTGGATGAACTCTATTGAATGGCACAGACTTCCAAAACCTCAGAATTTTAGCTCCGCTGTTTATAAAAACTTACAGTAGTCAGTTCCTCCTGACTCCTCAGTCAATTGTTTTGGGGGAGCATTTTTCTTGCACACTGCTCTATCTCCCCCTCTCTTTTTCTCTCTCCCCTCTACTTTTTTTTTTTTTCAGCTAAACCTCTTGAGGTTGGTTGAGTTTGTCCCTAAATGTATGTATCTAAACATAACTTGCTTTTGGCTTAATTGATTTTGCCTCTGCCTAGAATATACAACGTCTTTTATGTTGTCACATGCAACAAACTGGTAATACTGGTTAATATCACCAAAATCCTTTATAGGTTCTTATTATTCACAATGTATAAAGCCAGAAAACTAAAATTACAAGAACCCTCTGGGCTATGCACTCCTTCCTTACTTTATCATTATCTCTCCTTCAGTACTTCCTCTAAATCCTTCTTTATAGTTCTTATTTCCCTTCTAAATATATTACTTCTTTGTGATATACTTTTAATATTTCCTGCTGAAAAGTTTTAGGCACATTTAGTTAATAGCACAATGGCAGTTATTTCATCTCTTTTATCTCTTTCTTATGAAACTTTCATGGTGATATTTACTTTGTCTCTGTAAAGAAGAATTCTATATTCTCTTTTGGAAGAAACTCAATGGACTCAATTTGGATATAACTGTGTTGCATTGTCTTCTATAATAAGCCAAATGTCTAAAAATGTATTTATAGACACACTCTTATAGCCTTTCAGGAGCTGCTGAAAACATGGAAGTATCAATCATAAACTCCTCAGAGCTGGAGAATACAAATTGTTTTATAACATTGTCTTTCTTTTTTTTTTATATAAATGTGAAAGGAGTTAGTTCTGTTAATTCTTTCATATAAATTTTCATAACCAAAGTTTAGTATACATATGGAAGGAAATTTAGGGTTTTAAACCAAATATAGCTTGTTCATATATTTAGACTAGTCATTTGACTAGTTATTTTTGTCTTAAAGAAACTTACCAAATGTCACTGAGAAGACAAATATCCACTTCAATTACTTTGATAATAATTGCCATAATAATAGTAGTTTCCTTTTTGAATGCTTACTATGTTCAAGTCAACTTTACTTGCATTAGCTCATAAGCACATGGACTATAGTGACTCTGGGAGATCTTAGGTTCTGGGTTTGAGCTGTCTGTACCGTCTGTATTTAGTAGGTTTAAATGCACCTTCATTATTTATTCTCTACTTTAAATCTCTCATTTGTAACACAGAGTTAGTAGTGGTTAGATTATCACTGTATAACTTTTATACACCTGTCATCTGCCTTCTGACCACCCAAATCACAAAATTCCTTTAGTATAATTCATAGTTCTTAAAGACACAATTGTTTAATTCCAGAATATACTAAACTTTTATCTTACCACTATCAGCTTCCTCAGATCCCTAGTTAGTCCTGCTAGGCCAAATCACTGGGATGCCTCATGAACTGCTTCCATTTAATTGGCGACCATGCCTTCAGCCAGGAAGGTAAACCAAAGTGTAATTTTTTCATGACCTTCTGTTGTCATGTGTTAATTTCATAAAACATGTTGCTCTACTTGTTCTGCTATGGCCCCACAGCTCAGAATTTTAAAACTACAGGGCTGGCTTCATAGGCAGCCCTGTGTAGCCAAAACATTCTTAGTTTAATGCTCGGTCATTACTATTTTGAATTTCTTAATTCAATTTCAATTCAATATCCTAATAAATGTTTCATAGACAAAGACAACAGAGCACATCCTTGAGCAGGGGAGATACATGCAATATGTGTGGCTACCATTTCTCACAATCCTATTTACCTAGTAAATAGCAAATAGTGCTGTGACACCCTACAGAAAATTCAAGACCCATAAATGTATGGAAATTCAGTGAGACTGAAAGCTAGTACACAGTCAAGAGAGACTATAGTTTTCATTTATATTATAACTTGTTCAACCACAAGAAGCAATAGCATTCTAACAAACATGAACCACCAAGAAACTCTATCATATCCTTTCTTCCTTACCTCTTTGTATTAGCCAACTACTAATCCAGAAAATAAAGACATAAAAGGAAAGGGAAAGTGAAGGTAAGCCATAAATCCTCTACTTTTTTCAACCCTTCCTTGGTCTTTAATGAGCTTGCAGTAGATAGTGGATAGACTATGCACAGATCATGAAGCAAAATGAGAACAGTTCAGTTAATTTAGTGAAGCATTTCCACTGTTCTGGTAATAATAAAATACATATGTATGTATGAGTTACCATACATAGATGATATATTTTTAGTGATTTTGGATATAAATTAAGTGTTTTTATATTTGCCTTTTAAAATAACATTGAACATTATAAAAATGAATAGGTAATTCATGCTATCTTTTTGTTTAGAACAATATTAAATCACAAATTAAAGATATTATGACAAATCAAGAAAAAGACCACAGAAGAAATGAAAAAAAAAATTCAATAACTTTATAGACATTTCTTTCTTGCTTTTTGAACAAGGTATCCACATTTTCAACTTGTTTTGTGCCCTGCAAATTATGGAGTTGACCCTGAGTGGCAGTGTACTCTCACAAGAGGAGCTTGATTTTAGAAAACAATAATTGTAGGAAACTTTAACACCCAAGTTACATCAACGGATAGATGACTCAATCAGAAAATCAAAAGGGAAACAGTGGTTTTGAATGACACATTGGACCAGAAAGTTCTAACAGATGTATTTAGAACATTCCAACCTGAAACAGTGAAATCATATTCTTTTTAAATACACATGGAAATTTCTCCAAAATAGAGCAGATATTAGGCCATAAAACAAGCCTCAACAAATCAAAAAAGACTGAAGGCATGCCATGTATCTTTTTCAACCACAACACTATGAAAGTAGAAATCAACTATAAGAAAAGTCTGGAAAGACAAGAAATACATGGAGTTTAAATAACATGCTGTTAAACAATGAATTAGTCAACTAAGAAATCAAAGGTGACATAAAAAATCTATATGGAGACAAATGAAAATGAAAACAGAAATGTCCAAAATCTTTGGGATGTAGCAAAAGTGGTTCTAAGATGTAAGTCTATAGCAATACTGGCCTATCTCAAAAAACAAAAGAAATCCCAAGTAACCAACCTAACCTTACTGTGAAGAAGCTAGGAAAGGAAGAACAAACAAAACCTAGAACCAGTAGAAGGAAGGAAATTATAATAAAGATTAGAGCAGAAGTAAATGAGGGAGGAACTAAAAGAATAATGGAACAGATCAATGAAATCAGGAGCTGGTTCTTTGAAAAGATCAACAAAATTGATAAGCCGTTAGCCAAATTCATTATAAAAAGAGGGGTGGAGGTTTCAAATAAAGGAAAATCAGAAATAAAAGAGGAAAAATAACAACTGACACTACAGAAATATGAGGGATTATAAAAGAGTATTATAAAAATTATTTGCCAATAAATTTGACAACCTAGAAAAAAAATGGATGAATAAGTTCCTAATAACATATAACCTTCCAAAATGGAATCAGGAATAAATAGAAAATTTGAATAGACCAATTACCAGGAATGAAATGGAATCAGTAATCAAAAAACTTCAAATAAACAAAAGGCTAGGACTAGAAGGCTTCATAACAAATTGTACCAAAAATTTAAAGAAGAGTTAATACCTATTCTTCTCAAACTATTCGAAAAACAAAAAACAAAAACAAAAACAAAAGAACAATAATAACAACAACAAAAAAACAGCAGAAGAAGGAAAGTATCTAAATTCATTCTTTTCTTTTTTAAAGATTTTATTTGTTTGAGAGAGAGAGAATGAAAGAGAGCGAGCATGAGAGGGGAAAAATCAGAAAGAAGCAAATCCTCTGCCAAGCAGGGATCCCCATGTGGGGCTTGATCCCAGGGCTCCAGAATCATGACCTGAGTTGAAGGCAGTTGCTCAAGCAACTGAGCCACCCAGGTAACTCTAAATTCATTCCTGAGGTCAGCATTATCTTTATAACAAAACCAGATAAAGACACTACAAAAAAAGAACTATAGGCCAATATCTCTAGAGAATAGAGATGTAAAAATTTTCAATAAAATATTAGCAAACCAAATCCAATAATACATTAAAAAATTATTCACCACAATCAAGGATGCTTCAATATTTGCAAATCAATCAATATGATATAGCACATCAACAAGAAACAGTATAAAAATCCTATGGTCATTTCAATAGATGCACAAAAGGATTTAAAAAGTAAAACATCCATTCATGATGACTTAAAACCCTTGACTTAAAACCCTTAACAAAGTGTGTTTAGAGGAGATATACCTCAACATAATAAAGGCCATATATGAAAAACCACAGCTAACACAATAGTCAATGGTGAAAAACTGAGCTTTTGCCCTAAGATCAGGAACAAGCCAAGGACATTGTCTTTCATCACTTTTACTCAACATAGTACCAGAAGTCCCAAACAGAGCATTCAGACATGACAAAGAAATAAAATGTATCCCAGGTTGTATGGAAGAAGTAAAATGTTCACTATTTGCAGATGACATGATGCTATGTACACAAAACCCTGAAGACCCTCCCAAAATTACTAGAATTGATAAATGAATTCAGTAAGGTCTCAGGATACAAAATCAGAATGCAGAAAAGTGCTGGATTCTGTAAACTAATAATACAATGGCAAATACAGAAATTAAGATAACAGTCCCACTTAAAACTATACCAAGAAGGGTAAAATACCTAGAAATAATCTTAACCAAGGATGTGAGAGTTATGTTCTATAAAGATCTGAAAAATCTGAAAACTGTAAAACATTGATGAAAGAAATTAAAGATGACACATGGAAATAGAAGTGGAAAAGATAGATGGAAAGATATTCCATGCTCATGGATTAGAAGAACAAATATTGTCAAAAATGTCCATACTATCCAAAGCAATCTACAGATTTAAAGTGATTCCTATTAAAATGCCAATAGCATTTTTCACAGAACTAGAACAAATAATCATAAAATTTGTATGGAACTACAAATGATCTCAAATAGCCAAAGCAATCTTGAAAACAGAACAAAACTGGAGGTAGATTTCAAGATTTCCAGATTTCAAGTTATATAACCAAGCTGTAGTAATCAAAACAGTATGGTACTGGCATAAAAATAGACACACAGATCAACAGAAGAGAATAGAGAGTCCAGAAATATACCCACAATTATATGGTCATTTAATCATTGACAAAGGAGACAAGAGTATGCAATGGGAAAAATACAGTCTGTTCAACAAATGGTGTTGGGAAAACTGGACAGCTACATACAAAAGAATGAAACTGGGCCATTTTCTTATACCATACACAAAAATAAACTCAAAATGGATTAAATACCTAAATATGAGACCTAAAACCATAAAAATCCTAGAAGAGAGTACTGACAGTAATTTCTCTGACATCAGGTATAGCAACATTTTTCTAGATATTCTCCTGTAGCAAAGGGGAAAAAAGTGAAAATAATCTGCTAGGACTACATCAAAATAAAACTTTTAGGCACATCAAAAGGAATAGTCAATAACACTAAAGGATTAGCTGGTAAATGGGAGATGATATTTGCAAATGGCATATTGGATAAAGGGCTGGTATCCAAAATATATAAAGAACTTATACAACTCAGTACCCAAAAGCCAAATAATTCAATTTAAAAAGGGCAGAAGACATGAAAAGACATTTCTCCATCTAGAAGGCCAACAGACAGATGAAAAGACGCTCAACATCACAAATCATCAGATAAATGCAAATCAAAACCATGATAACATATCATCTCACACCTGTTAGAAAGACCAAAATAGAAAATAAAAACAAAAACAAAACAGTGTTGGCAAGGATGTGGAGAAAAAGAAATCCTCATGCACTGTTGGTGGGAATGCAAACTGGTGTAGCAAATGTGAAAGAGTACAGAGGTCCCTCAAAAAATTAAAAATAGAATTACCATATGATTCAGTAATTATACTACTGTGTATTTAATGAAAGAATATGAAAACACTAATTCAAAAAGATATATGCATCTCAATGTTTACTATAGCATTATTTACAATAGCCAAAAATATGGAAGCAACACAAGTTTCCATCAATAGATAAATACGTAAAGATGTGATATATATAAATTTAAATAGATATAGATATAGATATTTAAAATAAACACACATACACACACAAAAGAATATTACTCTGCCATAAAAAGGAATGAAATCCTTGCCATTTGCAACAACATGGATGGATCTAGTGGGTATAATGGTAAGTCAATAAGTTAGTCACAGAAAGACAAACACTATATGAGTTCACTCATATGTGCAATTTAAGAAACAAAAGAAAAGAAAAAAAAAGGAACAAATAAAAGGCTCTTAAATATATAGAAACTGATGGTTACTAGAAGCAGTGGGGAGATGGATGAAATGGAATGGATACACTTATCATGATGAGCACTGGGTAGTGTATATAGAATTACTGAATCACTATATTGTACACATGAAACTAATATAACACCATATGTAACTGGAGTGGAATTAAAATTCTATTATTTATTTATTTATTTTTAAAGATTTATTTATTTATTTGTTTATTTCTTTATTTGGCAGAGAGAGACACAGTGAGAGAGGGAACACAAATAGGGGTAGTGGCAGAGGGAAAAGCAGACTTTCTGCTGAGCTGAGAGCCTGATGTGGGGCTGGATCCCAGGACCCCAGATCATAGACCTGAGCTGAAGGCAGACACTTAATGACTGAGCCACTTAGGTGCCCCAAAATTTTAAAAATAAAATAGTAGTATCCATAATGGAAAATTTGATAAGAGTTCCAGGAAGAATTACTCAATTTAGCAGTAATAGTAGAGATTTCAAAGCCCTACTTTCATGTTTTCCATAGTTTATTAACAAACAGATAAAGAATACTTTATCCAGCATTGGAATATACATTCTTACCAAGAATTCATGGAATATTTTTTGGAGTAAACTGTATGTTACCATGAAACTGGACTGATAAATTAATCATGCAAAATATATTCTGAAATCAGATATATTAGAAATCAGTAACAGAAAGAAGTTTAAGATTCATGATGGATAAAAATGTGTCACAATGGGATGCCTGGGTGGCTCAGTGGGTTAAAGCCTCTGCCTTTGGCTCAGGTCATGATCCCAGGGTCCTGGGATTGAGCCCCGCATAAGGCTTTCTGCTCAGCAGGGAGCTTGCTTCCTCCTCTCTCTCTACCTGTCTCTCTGCCTACTTGTGATCTCTGTCTGTCAAATAAACAAATAAAATTCTTAAAAAAAAGGTGTCACAATGTACCAAAACTTAAGGTTGTAGCTAAAGCATCAGTAGTAGAAAAACTTTACGTCTGTGAATTCTTACACTTTAAAAAACAAAACACACAATGAAATATTTGATATGTATACTCTCACCTTCCATCTTAAGAGCCTGGACAAGTAGAGCACAAACCTAAAACAGCAGATTGAATGAGGGGTTAAAGATGGTAGAGGAAAGAAATTGAAACTAGAAAAATCAATAAAACCGGGCCGCTTGGGTGGCTCAGTTGGTTAAGCCACTGACTTCGGTTCAGTTTGTGATCCTGAAGCTCCAGGATTGAGTCCCATCGGGCTCCCAGCTCCACGGGGAGTCTGCTTCTCTCTCTGACCTTCTTCCCTCTCATGCTCTCTCTCACTCTTCCCCTCTCAAATAAATAAATAAAATATTTTAAAAAAAGAAAAATCAATAAAACTGAAGATGTTTCCTTGTAAAGATCAGGGAAATTGATAAAACTTTAGACTGATCGAGAAAACAATGGAGAAAGTTCAAATTATCAAAATCAATAATGAAGGAAAAGATATCTCTATTGACCTTGAAGAAAGAAAAAGAGAAGGCTTATAAGGCAGTCCTATGAACAATGGAAAGCTAACAAATTGAATAAGTGAATAAGTGAAATGGACAGTTGCAAAAAGACAGAAACCCCTGGAAAGAACGCAAAAAGAAATAAAAGATCTGAAGGACCTGTAAGATATCCAAAGATTGAATTAGTTATTTAAATTCTACTCACAAAGAATCCAGGACAATGCTGCTTCACTGGGTGCATTTTATCAAACTTTTTAACAAATAAATACCAGTTGTTTACAAAATCTTCCAAAACAAAAGAGAACAATTCTCAATTTGTTCAAAATGTAAACTCTCATATCCATAGTTAATTAACTTTTTTTTTGACAAGGATGACAACACATTTCCATGGGGAAAGAATAGTTAATTCTAACTATTTTAAGAATAGTTAAAATTTTTGAGGAGATCCCATCCTGTACGCTCTTTCTGTTAACTGCAGGGCTGCTCATTTTTACAGTTGCCATAATTACAATGCTGTTGCTATTTCAGGCTATTGTGGATTTGGGCAGAAGCAGATGTAAATAAAGCAAGTTAAAAAGCCACAATTTCTGTTGTTCTTACAAGGTTCAGCAGTTCTTCTTGGATAAGTACTTCTCAGATTACCATAAGCCCTCAGTTAATTTCTAGACTTCTTAAAAACATGATTTTGAGGGGTGCCTGGGTGGCTCAGTAGGATAAGCTCTCCCTTCAGCTCAGGTCTTGATCCCAAGAGTCCTGGGGTCTAGTCCTGCATTGGACTCCTTGCTCAGCAGGGAGCGTGCTTTTCCCTCTTACTCTGCCTGCAACTACCTTTGCTTGGGCTTTCTCTCTTGCTCTCTCTCTCTCTGTGTCAAATAAATAAATAAAATCCCTAAAAAAACCTCATGATTCTGAATATTTTTCCAGAATTTTTATTGCTTTTATGACTAGATATCCTTACTCTGTTATCGCAAGTCTTTATAAGTCAATTTGTAAAAAAAAGGATATAACTAGCATACAATTAGAGGACTGTCATTTTACAAAGTGCTCCAGTGACAGCCTTGATGTATAAGTGATGACTGTCATAACTCAGAAGGATTCATGTTCAAGGTCAAGGAATATGGTGATCTTGATAGCATTAGTCTAAAGATTAAATAAAGGTTACATAAAAGATGATGAGTACCCAAAAATATACATTTAAAGATTCTCCAAAAAGGAAAAGAAGCTGCTATAAAGTGAAAATCAGACTTGAGCTAGTTGAGTAGCTGGGAAAATTTTGGCAAAGTAATGTTAACAGTCTCTTAGTTTTTCAAATGTGGGGCATCTCAGGTTTGTTTCCTCCAGGTAGAGGGATGGAGAATAAAACGATATATTTTACATGTATTATTTCATCCAATAAACCTTGAACATATAATGTATGCTAGGCATTATATTAAAAGCTATATATTCAATAAATGTCCGATCTTTTTGTTTTGAAGGCTTTTTTTAAAGATTTTACTTAATTGTCAGAGAGAGAGAGGGAGACAGAACAAGCAGGGGGAATGGCAGGCAGAGGGAGAAACAGGCTCCCTACTGAGCAGAGAGCTTGATGTGAGACTCATCCCAGGACTCTGGGATCATGACCTGAGTGGAAGGCAGACACTTAACCAACTGAGCCACCCAGGCATCCCTGAAGTCTGTCTTAAATCTACTGGATATTTTCAGTAATATCAGTAGGATATTGGATATTTGGATGATCTATAATTAAGACTCAAATCTATTAAAATCTTCCCCCCAAATTTTGCTTATTCTACAAACTCTGATTTAGCTATCATCTATTCTGTTGTTACATTCACAAATGTCATGCACTCTCTGACCTCACCTAATTAAGCACGAAGTATATTTAAGTACTACACTCCAATATCTCTCAATATTGTCCATGTCTTCATCATCTTTAGTTCAGGGTACTAAAGTCTCTGGTTTGGATTCTCTATCTGATGCATTAAATATAGTCTTGCCTATGTCAACTCAAACATAGTATCACAATCAGAGTGGTATAATAGAACATAAATATAATAATGTTAACCTTTTGAATCTGTTTTGCTCAAGGCTTCTCCAAAGCAGTTTTATTGACTTTTAGGACTAGATCATCATTCGTTATGTGCCCTATCCATTGTAAGATGTTTAGCAGCATCCCTGGTTTCTAGCTGCTCAATATCAGTAGCACAGCCATCCCTCCACAGTTTTGAAAAACAAAAAAAATATATCTCTAGATATTGCCAGATGCAGGCAAAATTGCCCCTCATCAGTAATCACTCTTCCAAACAATTAGGAAGAATTATTTCACATCCCTGGGTATGGCATGTATGAGTCTTCTTAATGAGGTGGCATTTGCTAATTAGAGAAATGACTACCTTTTCCTCCTCATTTACTGCAGGGTTACTTTTCCAAGGTAATGCCTTTGAGGGAAGGGACAACTGGATGTTTTGCTTATCATAATGTTCCAAACATATAACTTGTGTAGAAATAATCCCAAATCAATCTAGTATTGGTTCCCTAGCAATATAATTATTCTCAGTCCCTACCCATTGGGATGAAACTCCTAATGATTTCCTGCCCAATTAAGGAGATCCTCATGCATTGAAAAATTATGATTTATAGATATAAAGAGTTTCAACAAGGAATGCTGACATTGATCTTAAATGCCTTTCCTAAAGGGTAGGACAGGTTTACATAGACAATAGATAATACGGAATTAAAATTTTATGTCATGGGACACCTAAGTGGCTCAGTAAAAGTTAAGCCTCTAACTTAACTCTGACTTTTGGTTCAGGTCATGATCTCTGGGTGGTGGCATTGAGCTTGCATGGGCTCCATGCTCAACAGTGAGGGTGCTTGAGATTCTCTCTTTCCCTCTCCCTCTGCCCCTCCCTGCTCTTGCTCTCTCTCTCCTTCAAATAAAATAAATACATCGTTAAAAAATTTTATATAATAAATGAACAAATTAGGACTTCAAAATATTGGGTAAATTTCTCTATGTCCCCAAATTCTGGACTGTTTGGTGCCCTGTTTATTTGAATAGTAACCTATTGCTATTTTGACTAAATCAAAAAGGTTTTGAGGCAATAGAGAAACATTAATTGGAAACTTTTCAATAAAGGAAAATATCTCTGCAGAGTTTAAGAGGCCCCCTAAATTATATTGCATTATAGTGCAACCTAGTAAACCATGGTTCATTCATCAGGAAAGTTAAAATAATTTGGAAATATATTCTGTTTAAAGCAGATAATATTATTTAGAACATTTCATGTAAAATAATAAACATTGCTAAAGCAAAAATGTTTTGGCTTTTTTTCAGAAATTTAGAAATCAAGTGTTAGGGAAATAGCTTCCATAGAGATTATAAGATTTTCTTTAGCAAAGATAAAAAAGAAAACTTCATTTACTCAATGGTTAAAAATGAACAACTATGACAGAGAGTCCACTTTAGGAAATACAAATTACTTAAGTTATAAATTGTGAAAAGAAATAAAGTTTCATATCTCATAATATAAAAACTTAGAGTACTTACTTAGAGCACGAACTTAATATATGTTGTACATATATACATTGTAAACCATTAAGTATATATTAAAAAGTATAATTTATCTATCATGCAAAATAAGGTCTAGTTTTGCACAAGTAAATTCATAATACCAGCAGTTATATGAATGCTTGATTTTAAAAGACAGTACTGACAAAATAGCAAAGTCCTTGCTGAGGCTAATTTATGGATACAAGGTAGGAGGTGTTAAGACTATAAAGCATTTGGAGACTCATGATGCCATGGCAACTCATTTTTTAAAAAATTCACAATAGACCTAATAAAATACTATCCTCACAAGGAATTCAGTTGTCTGAAAATTAGAATTCTTTAATTTTTTTTCAGTCACACCAAGCAATGTTATTTTAATATTTTAGAAATAACATGTGCTATATATTGTGCATATTTTAGTGCTGCATAGTAATAGCAAGAGCTTAAAATAATTTCTGAAAGAATAAAGGACTAAGTAAATTATTTAATTAATGAACAAACACCACTTACTAAAAATGTATTTAGGATAGGCACTGTGCTACACTGCTTACAGTTGACATTTGTTGACTAATTTTCTTTGGTACCCGGTGAGTGCTTTATATTAATTACAGTGCCCAATCTTCAGAACAATACTCTAAGGTGGGTTTAATTTATTTTTTCTGATTAAAAATTTTAAAAAAATCTGAAAAAGACCTAACGATTCCCCACTATTACACAACCTATAAGAAATAAATTAGGATGGAAATTCTATTTTCCCTTCTTTGTGACTACTGTATCTTAGCCTTTTCTACTATGACACACTGCTTCTGAGTGAATAAATGAAAAAAATGAATCAATCTATAATATTGATTTACCAAGGAATATACTTCTAGAACACCTTTATTTTGTATGAGTTAGTTATTCAACCTTCTATTTTAGTTAGTATGGTAGATAGAATAATTCTCCTCCCCTCCAAAGATATCTGTGTCTTAAGTCTCAGAATCTTTGAATACCATATGTTACATTCAAAGAAGAATTAAGGATGCAGATGGAGGTAAGATTACTAATCATTTGAGTTTAAAATGAGGAGATTATCTTGGATTATCCAGATAGGACTATGGAAACAAATTTCTTTAAAGGTAGAAGAGTCAGTTAGAATTTGAAAAGTAATGCAATTGTGGTAAGAAATGACCCACTGTTGTTGGCTTTGAAGATAGAAGAAAAGAGTCAGAAATCAAGGAATGTGTGTGACCTATACAAGCTACAAAAGATAAGGAAATGGATTCTACTCTAGAACCTCCAGAAGGAATACAGCCCTACTGACACCTTGATTTTAACTGAATGAGACCCATGTAGAAGTAATGACCCACCAAGAAAATGAATCTCTGTTGTTTTAAACAACTAAATAATTTGTTACACAGCAACAGGAGGCAAATACAGTTAAGCTTCATAGATATTTGTTGTTTTGCTTTGGTAAAGTATGTGGTTATTTCTAAAGCAAATAAAAACAGTTTCTCTCTTTTGTTTAGCCTATTGTTTTAAGAGAAGCTGGCATACAGTCTAACTGGGTGAATATAAAGCCTGATAAAACAGAGTTCTGACTCATTTAGGGGGTCTGGCAGCCCTAGGGATACTTAGACACCTCAGGCAAATTGATTCTAAAAAAAGAGAGAGAGAGATTATATTCAATGAAAGTATTTATCATTGAATAAGTCCTGAAGTTTCAGACTTGCCTAAGTATGGTTCTCAAAAAGTTAAAAGCATGACTTTTACAAGAATATAGAATAAACATGTGCCAAATATGTTTTTCAATTCAGTAATAAGGATTCAAAAGCATTTTGAGGGAATGGATAATATACACTTTTAGAAACAAATATTAAAATCATATTACTAGGTTACATACAAAATTGTTGGTAATATCTTACAGAGCAATAAAACTGAGATCTTGGAAGGAGTTAAGATGGCAGTGCAGTAGGGAGACCCTATGCTTCCTTCATATCTCGAACACAGCTAGATGAGTATCAAATCATTCCAAACACCCAAGCAATTGATTTGAATGCTGAGAGAACTAACTACAGAACTAGGAGAAAAGAAGCCACATCATGGAAGGCCCATGAGCAGACAACATGGTGTGAGGATCCCTTGGATCTCACTGGGAGAAACAGTTTCCCTTCCTGGTGTGCATTGAACAAGGATACCTGCTGAGGGCAGCAAATCTTGGTGCCTGCTATCTGTTGTTACCATAAACTCCGAACTGCTGCATGGTCATGTGTAATTGCTTTTCTGGGACAATCTGGCACAAGCCACCCTCTTACAGAGGATCAATGTGGTCTACTCTGTGCTGGGTCCTTAAAATTTGAGTTTTTATACCCAGCCATGGACCTGAGATAAAACAATAATACTATGTTGCCTGGCAGGCAGACAGCTTGGACACAGACAGGGTAAGGGCAAGGATCTGATGGAAACCAGGGGCACATGAGGGAAGAGATTGTTCACTCTTCTCTGAGGGCCTTCTGAAGAGTGGCAGGTGCAAACTCCCCTGTCTGGGGATGAAATCCCCCCATCAGACTAACCAGCTTCATTGACCACTACAGTGCCACTAGTGGAGGCTGGAGCTGCTTATACCAAACTCTACCCCCTGCACCCTGCAGGTGCATCCTTACTCTGCAAGTCTACCTGAGAACAAGTGAAGCATGCCCCTCCCCAAGAAGACAAGCACAAACCACTCCCACATACCAGGTCTACTGATCATAGAGTGTTGCAAAGCTTCAGTTCTAGGGGAAATAGGATCCAGCCTCCTTTAACAAGCAGACCAAAACATACCTAGTTAAAGCTTGTCACACAGTGGGCAAACTCCAAACATCCCCAACCACATGCAAGGAGAAACTGTAGAGGATAGCCTTGAAGGAAAGAGCAGCCAATACACAATAGCAGAGTGCACACTCCAAAAAACTTTCTGAAGCACCAGGCCCAAGGCAGTGTAGAATCTTTTCTTAATATAACCATTCCTCAGAAGCAAGATATAAAGGGTTTCCTAACACACACATATACACATACACATACACACACGCATGGAGACCTAGACAAACTGACAAGATGGAGGGATTCACTCCAAAAGAAAAAACAGGAAGAGATCACAGCTAACTTATATCAAAACAGATATAAGTAAGATGGCTTAAATTCTTATTTAAGAATTTCTTATTTAAGAATTGAGGATTCTTATTCTTGTAAGTAAGATGCCTTTAAATTCTGGCAAATTTAGACAACAAATTTAAAACAACAATCATAAGGATACTAGCTGGGTTTGAAGACACTAAAGAATACCTTACTGCAGAGATAAAAGATCTAAAAACCAGTCAGGCCAAAAGAAAAAAAAAAGGCTAAAAGCAAGATAGAAAATTGACTGAATACAATGACAACAAGGATAGATGAAAGAGAGGAATGAATGAGTAATATAGAAGGTAAAATTATGGAAATAATGAAGCTGAAAAGAAGAGGAAAGGAAAGTATTGGATCATGAAGGTATATTTAGGGAACTTAGCGACTAAATAAAGCTTAATAACATTTGTATTATAGGAGTCCCAGAAGAAGAAGAAGATGGGGAGAAACAGACAGAAGTTTTATTTGAACAAATTATAGCTGAAACTTCCCTAATCTGGGGGGGGGCAATCAGTCATCCAGTCATCCAAGAGGCATAGAGAATTCCTATCAAATTCAACAAAAGTCGCCATCTCCAAGACATATCATAGCAAAATTTGCAAAATATAGTGATAAGGCAAGAATCCTGAAAGCTACAGGAGAAAAGAAATCCTTAACCTACAAGGGAAGACAAATTAGGTTATAAGCAGATCTATCCATAGAAACTTGACAGGTGATATGAGAGTGACATGCTGAAGAGGAAATATATACACTCCAGAATACTTTATCCAGCAAAGCTGTCATTCAGTATAGAAGGAGAGATAGAGTTTCTCAGAAAACAAAAATTAAAGGAGCTTGTGACCACTGAACTATCCCTGTAAGAAATATTATAGGGGAACCTTTAAGTGGGAAGGAAAGACCAAAAACAATTAAAGAGTAGAAAGAAACAAAGAAAATCTCCAGAAACACTGACTTTACAGGTAACACAATGGCACTAAATTCATATCTATCAATAATCTCTCTGAATGTAAACTGACTAAATGTTCCAATCAAAAGACACATATAGCAGAATGGATAAAAAAACAAGACCCATCAATATGCTGCTTACAAGAGACTCATTTAGACCTAAAGGCACCTCCAGATTGAAAGCCATGGTGTGAAGAACAACCTATCATGACCATGCTTATCAAAAGAAATCCAGAGTAGCAAGATTTATGTTAGACAAACTGGATTTTAACCCAAAGATTGTAATAAAAGATGAAGAAGGGCACTATATTGTAAGAAAGGGATCTATTCAATAAGAAGATCTAGCATTTATAAATATCTATGCCACCAAATTGGGAGCACCCAAATATAAAAATAAATTATTAATAAACATAAAGAAACTCACTGATAATAATACAATAATAGTAAGGGACATTAACACCCCACTTCCAGCAATGGGCAGATCATCAAGGCAGATCAACAAGGAAACAGTGGCTTTGAATGATGCACTGGACCAGATATATATATATATATATATATATATATATATACACACACACACACACACTTACACATACATACATACTTATCTTATATCTTATCTATATATCTATAGATATATATCTATAGATATATGGGCTTAATAGATATATTTAAAACATTTTATCCTATAGCAACAGAATACACATTCTTTTTGAATGCACATGGTATATTCTTCGGAACAGATCACATACTGGGTCACAAATAAGGCTTCGAGTGCTACAAAACATGCATATTTTCAGACTGCAAGGCTATGTAACTTAAAATTGACCACAAGAAAAACTTTGGAAAGACCACAAACACATGCAGGATGAAGAAAGAACATCTTACTAAAGAATGAATGGATTAACCAGGAAATTAAAGGAGAAATTTAAAAAAAAATGAAACCAAATGAAAATGAAAACATGACAGTCCAAAACCTTTGGGATACAGCAAAGGCAGTCATAAGAAGGAAGTATAAAGTAATACAGGCCTTCAAGATGCAAGAAAAATCTCAACTACACAACCTAATCTTATAACTAAAGGAAATGGAAAGCAAACAGTGTATACAGTCTAAAGCCAGCAGAAGAAGGGAAATAATAAAGATTAGAACAGAAACAAATGATATAAAAACAAAACAAAACACAGTAGAACAGAGCAACAAAACTAAGAGGCAGTTCTTTGAAACAATTAATAAAATTGAAAAATCCCTAGCCAGACTTTTTGGAAGAGAAATGATCCAAATAAATAAAATCACAAATGAGAGGAGAGATCACAACCAACACCATAGTACAATTATAAAAGAATGTTATGAGCAATTATATGCCAACAAAGTGGGCAATCTGGTAGAAATGGATAAATTCTTAGAAACATATAAACTACCAAAAAACTGAAACAGGAAGAAATAGAAAATTTTAAAGGACCCATAACCAGCAAAGAAATTCAGTCAGTCATCAAAAGTTCCCCACAAACAGAAGCCCAGGGCCAGAGGGATTCCCAGGGAGATTCTACCAAACATTTAAAGAAAAAGTTAATACCTATTATTCTCAACCTTTTCCAAAATATAGCAATGGGAGAAAAACTTCCATATTCATCCTATGAGGCCAGCATTACCTTGATTCCAAAACCAAAGATCTGACTAAAAAGAATTGCAGGCTCATATCCCTGATGAACATGGATACAAAAATTCTCAACAAGACATTAGCAAACTGAATCCAACAGTATATTAAAAGAATTATTCAGGGGTACCTGGGTGGCTCAGTGGGTTAAGCCACTTCCTTCAGCTTAGGTCATGATCCAGCCCCACATCTGGCTTTTCACTCAGCAGGGAGCCTGTTTCCTCCTCTCTCTCTGCCTGCCTCTCTGCCTACTTGTGATCTCTGTCTTTCAAATAAATAAATAAAATCTTTTAAAAAATAAAAGAATTATTCACCACAACAAAGTGAGACTTATTCTTAGGCTTCAGGGTGGTTCAATATCCACAAATAAGTCAACATGATACACTGCAATAATAAAGGAAAGTATAAGAACCATGTGATCCTTTTAATAAGTGCAGAAAAAGCATCCATTCTTGGTAAATTATAGCATCCATTCTTTATTTTAAAAAACCCTCAACAAAATAGGGATAGAAGGAACATAACATCATAAAGGCCATATGGCTAATATCATTTTCAATGGGGAAAAACTGGAGAGTTTTTCCTCTAAAGTCAGGAACAAGATAGGGATATGCATTCACCATAGTTGTTTAACATAGTACAGGAAGTTCTAGCCTTAGCAATCAAACAACACAAGCAAAAAAGGCATCCAAATTGTCAAGGATGAAGTTAAACTTTCACTGTTTGCAGACAACATGATACTCTATGTAGAAAATCTGAAGGACTCCACCAAAAATTGCCAGAACTGATACATAAATTCAACAAAGTCACAGGACAAAAAATCAACACACATAAATCTGTTGCACTTCTATAGAGCAAAAAAATGAAGCAACAGGAAGAGATACCAAGGAACTGATCCCATTTAAGGTTGCACCAAAATCATAAGATATCTAAAAATAAACATAACCAAAGAGGTAAAAGATCTGGCTTCTGAAAACCATAGAACATATATGAAAGAGATTGAAGAAGACACAAAGAAATGGACAAACATTCAGGACTGGAAGAATAAGTATTGTTAAAATGTCTATATTACCCAAAGCAATGTACATATTTAGTGCAATCTCTATCAAAATACCAATAGCATTTTTTCACTGAGCTAGAACAAATGATCCTAAAATTTGTATGGAACCACAAAAGATTCCAAATAGCAAAAGTAATCCTGAAAAAGAAAAGCAAAGCTGGAAGCATCACAAGTCTGGAATTCAAACAACATCACAAAACTAGTAACCAAGATAGTATGGTACTGGCACAAAAGCAGACACATAGATTAATGGAACCGAATAGAAAACCCAAAAATGGACCCACAACTATATGGTCAACTAAACTTCCACAAAGCAGGGAAAAATATCCAATAGAAAAAAGACAGTCTTTTTAAAAAATGGTGATGGGAAAACTGGACACCAACATGCAGGAGAATGAAACTGGACCACTTTCTTACACCATACACAAAAATAAATTAAAATGGATGAAAGACCTAAATGTGAGACTGGAAGCCATCAAAATCCTAAACAAGAAGGCAGGCAGCAATCTCTTTGAACTTAGCCTTATCAACTTCTTACTAGACACATCTCCAGATGCAAGGCAAACAAAGCAAAAATGTACTATTCGGACTTCATCAAGATAAAAAACTTCTACACAGTAAAGAAACAACAATACCAAAAAGCAACCTATGGGCAGGGATGCTATCAAAATTAGAAAAAAATATTTGTAATGAATGTTTTGTAATGCTTCACATTCAGTAAGAACTTTACTGTTAGCTATTAATCCTGTACCTTAAAAAGCCTGCATAAAGTTAAGATATCGTAAAACGTGGAAAATAACCATCTAAGATTAGAAGTTTCATACTATTCTGTCTGCACTATACCCTCAGTTTTCAAAAAGGCAAATTACTGAAGAAAATAATCTCACAAGTTTAGTTAAGATTGTGTCAGAAGAAAGGGTTTAAATTTGTATGTATGCATCGATGTTGGGGGAGAATTAACAGGGAATGATGAGAGTATGACAAAAACTGGTGAGCAACTGACTCAAAATAGAAAAAAAAAGAACTAAAAATTCGTGAAATAGCTAAACTTAAGCAAATTTATCTGTGCAGTTTTTCAGAAGTGGGAAAAAAAAGAGAGTAAGAGTATGAGATGCTATGTCAAACATTACTGAAAGAGAAATAAAATGAGTCCAGGATCTACTGCAAACAAGTAAACAGAAGGCAAAGAGTCAGACTGGACCTCAGCAGTGGTCTGAACTCATATTAAAAAATGCCACAAATGTTGTACCCCAGCATCCTGATATCACGTTCTTTGGGACCTGTGAAGTATTTAATTTCCTCAGTCCTACACGTTCTATGGATATCCCCATCCATTTCTTTAACGAAACAGGTACCGAAATTTCTCCAAGGATTCCGTATTCACTTTTCACAGGACACAATATTTCCCTACTAAAAAAGAATGAGTGGTTGGCTGCTACAAATTCCTGGATATCAATAATCATCATCAGTGACTTCTACTCTTATAATTGCAGAAATGCTTATTTATGCTACTCTCTTGATTGATCTCTTTTACCAGCTACCAGAACACTACAAAACCTTTCATGAAAACTTTTTGTTATCGTTTCCCTTTTTAACTTTCCTCACTGACTTCAGTTTTCTCACTGTTCACCTGTAGCAAAAAATGACTTTGTAATTCCTTGAACTCCTTAATTTAAGTAAATTTTACATCCTTCACATTTTACTTACATGACTACACAAGGACTGTCTAGTTTACCTCTGAAATAAATAAAAATATGGCTGTTCTAAAATGCAGTGCACATCTGGTGTCTGCAGAGTTAAAAGTAAAAGCATGCAGACTTGAAATTTTGTTGTAACTCTATAGGTTTTCTATGAGAACAACACAGCATGCCTTTGTTTTACATCACTAACGCATACATAAAATGCTTTCCTTATCTTCTCTCCATCCGGCACCCAGAACATAGGAGTTCTTGTTTAAAAGGAGTATTTAAAGAATCTGTTTAAAGTAAAAATTCTTATCTACTAATAAAAAGTTAAAAATTATTTTTAAAAAACTACATAGAGGAAAAAAAGTGTTTTTTCACAGCTAGTCATCTCTTTCTTGGGAATGTATCACTTTATTTTCTTTTCTGCCTTACTGATTTTCTCCATATAGGATCATCATCACTTGAGGCTCCAATTACTACAACAATTTTTAATGAGTCTGACTTTAATTTCTCTATTTTCTAATGTGCTTTTGACACTAAAACTTTTGTAACTTCTTACAATAACTATGAGTATGTAATTTTCTTGCTAAAATATAAAAATTATCTTCTGTTTATAACATTTATTCATTCAATAAAAAATTGATGCTTATTATGTCTATTTCTTTCTCTTAGTCACATGGAAACAATACATAAAACAAAATTATAAACTTTAAATTTTAATTTTAAAAAGCAGAGAGCAATGTGATGTAGAGTGATAGTGTAAATAAAGGCTATTCTACAAAGGTGGTCAAGAGAAAGTCTTTTAAGCTGCTAACATTCTAGACAACTTATCTGAAAGAGTCAGCTAGGAAGAGGATTGGAAGCAGAGCAGTCTAAACAAAGTGGAAAAATAAAAAACAGTGTAAAGACTCTAGAGCAAAAACAAAATTTGAGGCTCTGCAGAGCAAAGGTGATCTGTTCTGCCATAAAGAGTGAGGAGGAGGCTGGAAAGAGATGAAATGGGAAAGGAAGACAGGATTAGATGGTGTTGAGAGACCATGAAAAAGGCTTTGTATTTCATTCTAAGTGCAGTGTGATATTTTTGGAATTGGGATTCTTTTGATTCCAAGTTAAAGAAGGACAATTTAAACAACTTTTAGGGGGAAAACCAGGAAATTTAATGAGAGTATATTGTGATATCTCACAAATGCAAGGCTACAAATGGGGCTGGGTCCCAGGAATAGGATCAGAGATTGGAGATCTGCTATAAAGAGATGATGTCATCTCTTTCCATTTTGCTTCTTTCAAGTGTGTCTGCTTCATTATTCTTTCTTTGGAAGGTCTGTGTTTTTTTTTTTTCCTTCTTATGTAATATAGCCATCAAAAGTGCACAAGTTCATAATTACAATACTGGATTTTCCTCTACCTCCTGCCTTTTTCTGTCTCTCTCCATCATTTTTTTCTATTGTTTCTAAAATTTGTAAAAAGTACTAGTCTGTTATACATCCAGCAATTCCTGAAAATGAGGTAGGCAAAAAAAGCTCTCCTCCAATAGCTACATATTTTTATTAAAGCAAGTATTTTACCCCAGCATTTAAGGTATTCCATTATTTTTTCCCAAATCATTCCTATGTGAAACTTCCACATAACTTTTAATGGTTTACTCAGAGGGTCTTGAAGGAAACCTGTGCTCTACATCTCCACCAAGACCAATTCCATTAGGTCATATACTCCTGTTTACTTTAAGAATTACTTAAATTAAAAGTCTCCTTGGCAATCAATTTTATCCACATGTGACTCGATATTGGCATTAACCTGAGAACACTTGTTAGTATTTAGCTCTATACAAACTTCCAGTTCTTTCCTCTGAACTCGCCCTAACTGGTTAGAAAATTCCAAGTTATGCTACACATTCTCCTAACCCCTCTGTTTAACTGATATGTGCCTACCCTTTAATGATGTCTCTTCCTCAGTGACACACAAAATCAGGAGACATCTACTTCTCTGATGCTGTACTTTTGGGAGAAGAGGCACGAGAGCTGCCATCCTTCTTAGAAATATTATTGGTTTGTAGTCTTCCTATATACTTCTATCATCATTCTTGGTGAATTCAACATCTAGGTTAATAAGCCCCTCAAAACATATTTGCAACCACCTTCCTGTTCAACCACGATGCCTAAGTGACTCTATTAGCCATTAAATTAGATTTTCTACTGCCTTATTTTCCCTTTCTTAGTTCATCTATTCTTCACAGATCATCCTGAGTATTCCCTTTATACCCCAAATGGATCATATAAATGCCTCTTGAAATTTTTACAGGTATCTTCTTTATATTACTTAAAACCATATTTAACTTCGTGCCTTATCTTAATCAAGCCTTGTAAGATCTGTCAATTCCAATCTCTCAAATTCACCTGGTGCCTCTTAGAGTTCTCTCCATTCTCTTGATTTTTCTTGTCTTAAAAGCCCTTGACACTCTCTGGATCATGTCATATTTTCTTCCTGCTTTCAGATATTTAAAATAATTTTTCTCTCTTTCTCATGCTGTCTCTGAAATACAGAATATAGTTCCCAATTTTACCCAATATATAGATAGTGATATAGTTATCCTTTTCATCCTTCAACTTATATATGAACCCTTACAAAAAACTTCACTCATCACCCTAATAACTTCCTCTACTCAATGGTTTTATAACACTGTTAATTTATTGTTTTATTCTATTGTAAACTGCCATAAGGTAAAAAGGTACTTGTATTACTGTTTTTCATAAACATCTGTATCCTTTAACGATTAAAGGGAATGAAGGATATATATACACATGAAAAATATATATAAAATATAAATAAATGTATAAATATCATATACATATATATATCCCAACTTCCTGTGATACAATGAAAATAATCCTCAAGTTAAGTTCTGTCATTTACCTATAATTAGTTAGCAAAACCCAAACAAATAAACTCTAAAATAATTTAGCATTACTTGCAAGACTCTGTGTCATTTTAGGTACTTCTATCAGCTCATTGCACAAAAGATGCATTAGAATCAAATTAAAAAATATACTATTTGTGATGGCCAATTAACAATACAATCAAAGGTAATTATCAATGATCCTCTATTTAGTGGCAAATGCATTACTATTTCAGGTTTAAGTGTTAAGCATCATCTCAAAGAATACAAATAATTGGGCTCATCAAATCCTAATATTACTTTTTGGGTAAGGATAGATATATCTATGAAACACTTTTAACTAAAAGGCTTATTTTGAATACCACTTAGTTACTGACAATAATTAATTTCTAACATTGATTATGTTTGTTAATAAAATATCTTGTGTTTATCAGAAATAAATATACCTGAATGAAAAGATTGTGGCTTCTTCTGGAGTGTTTTTAAGACACTATTTAATAAACATGGTAGAATGTAATTCCAATCAGGATATTGGACAACTGGGTGTATATTATACACAAGAGTGTGTATGTTTGTGTGTACATATATTGTGTGTATATATGCACATACAGAAACTATTAATATCTATGGCCTGACATCCCCTCCTAGATAGATGGATAGATAGATAGATGATAGATGATAGGTAGATAGATAAACCTACTTGGTAGAGTACTGACAGTAGAATAACTTGGGAATGAATGCGACATGTTATTTTTAAAATTTCATTATACTGCCTTCCAGATTTTCTCTTATAATCCAAATTTTATTGTACAAGACTCAGAGTCTACTTGATTCAGGAAGATTTTCTGGCTTCTACATTCAGAATTTCCTTTATCCTTCTGCTACACCCTGTGGCATTAATTTACCACATTATACTTTTCTTTTTTGTGTCACTATGCTTGGGTGTATGGCATTTATTTAAACAATTATCTGTATTAGGAGACTGTTGAGATCAATGTTTTCTTTCACATTTCTCCTTTATAGCCAGTGCAGCTTCTGTCTCCACTCAGTTTTTCAAGATCTTTTATAATCACAGGAACCTAAATATTTTTTAAATGTAATTACTGATATTTCATCTTCATTTCCTGTCTGTGATTTTCTCCATTACAACTTCTCATATAAGCACAGTTGAGAGGCACCTGGGTGGCTCTGTCCTTAAGCGTCTGCCTTCCGCTCAGGTCATGATCCTAGGGTCCTCGGCAGGAAGCCTGCTTCTTCCTCTCCCACTCCCCCTGCTTGTGTTCCCTCTCTCATTGTGTCTCTCTCTGTCAAATAAATTAAAATCTTAAAAAAAAACAAGAACAGTTGAATACATGTATTTTAATTAAACATATCTCTAAATAAATTTCATCTAGTAGAGTTTTAACTCAGTTATAGTATCCAGATAATTATAAAGTGCCCATGCTACCAAATATTATTATAGGTGCTCTTGACTTGACATTTATGCTAGGGATGGTCATCAGTGACAGAAAAATTATTCAAAGTTCATAAATAGACAAAAGAGAATGTTGGGTGTATTGTCAGCAGTGTTGGGGTTGAAGAGTTAATTATCTATTACACAACTATATAGGGAAAAAAGTTAACTTGCATATTGTTGGCCAGCAGAGATGGAAGTATTTTTTTTAATCAATTGGGACCAATAACAATAAATACTATAATTTATAGGCCCTATTGGACATTAACGAGTTTTGTAAATAGTCAAAAAATCTTTTCCTAATATTTCTTTGTTAAATTAACTAAGTTTTTAAATGTTCTTTGGACTAGTTTTCACATCTTTTTGGTTCCTTTGTTAATTAATGAGTTAAATAAAATCCACTGATACATCTTTATTTTATACACTTTAATGAAAGTCACAATATTTCCTTTTTGAAAATTATAGGATGAAATTAGGACACTTTTAATGGATACTAGTGTTTTATCAAAGTTTACAATCATTTTATAAGCAAGATAAAATACAGACTGAGCAGTAACCTAATTTAACAATGGTGTTAAAGATACTTTCCTCATGCAAGTTGTAAGAATAAGAGAAAGAAAATCCTGCTACATAAAAATTTCTAGCAGTATGAAACAGGTCCCTAAGAAAATTGTGCAATTCATCTTAGGGAGTAAAGAGTTCATTTGCAGGGGAGGCTTTGTTAAAATCTTTTGATTAAACAAGGATGGACAGGTACAGTTTTAAGATTTTATTTATTTATTTGACAGAGAGAGAGAGAGAGATCACAAGTAGGCAGAGAGGGGAGGAAGCAGGCTCCCTGCTGAGCAGAGAGCCCGATGTGGGGCTGGACCCCAAGACCCTGAGATCATGACCTGAGCCAAAGGCAGAGGCTTAACCCACTGAGCCACCCAGGTGCCTCAAGAAGGTACAGTTCTTTTACTGGAAGTGTTTCAGGTGCTTCTCTTAAGTTTTTCAAGCTTTTACTTTATTATCTTTTAAAAGATTTTCTTTATTTATTTTGAGAGAGAGAACATGAGCTGGGGGAAGGGCAGAGGCAGAGGAAGAGAGAGAATCTCAAGCCAACTCCATGCTGAGCTTGGAGCCTGACCTAGAGCTCGATCTCATTATCCGGAGATCATGACTTAGCACAAATCAAGAGTCAGACACTTAACTGATTGAGCCAAAGTGTTCCTTCAAACTTTGAGTGAAAAAATTCAGCTTGTTATTTTTTGTAAAATGCAAGTTCTTGGGTTATGTATTGGAAAAAACCTACAGCTCTCTTCCTTTATGTCTCCTCTGTTTTCAACATAGAATATTTCACTTCAGTCACTTCTGTTTTGTTATTGTTGTTTATTTTTTGTTTGTTTGTTTGTTTTTCTTCCTCAACAGGCAATTCTCTGCAATATTACCTGGGTGCCTAACTCAATTCTAACACTATCCACCTTGAGATAAGGGCGCAGTCCCACAAAACTTCTCCCTACTTCAAGATGCCAATCATAAGTAGTAGGTCTTGAGGTTACTCACAACTTCTAACTTTGCTTCAAATTGAAGGTTCCCATGACCTTCCCCACTTTGGATTTGATTACTTGTTAGAGTGGCTCACAGAGCTGAGGAAAACACTTACTTACATTACTTACCAGTTTATCAAGGGCTATGATAAAAGATACTAATGAACAGCCAGATGAAAAGATATAAGAGTTGAGGTCTTGAAAGAATTACAAAACATTACTTACCAGTTTATTAAGGGCTATGATAAAAGATAATAATGAACAGCCAGATGAAAAGATATAAGAGTTGAGGTCTTGAAAGAATCCCAAGCCCAGGAGCTTCTGTCTGCATGGTGTTTTAGGTGCCTCACTCTCCCAGTGCACAGATGTGTTCATACACCTGAAAGCTCTTTGAACCTCAGACTGTTAGAATTTTATGGTTGTTTCCTCATGTAGGCATGATCATTTTTTTCAGGCCGTAAAAATATGGTCATATATTTCCTTTCTTTTTTTAAAGTATAGATGTCATACAAAATTACATTAGTTTCAGGTATATAGCATAGTAATTTGATGACTGTACGCATTACTCAATGCTCACCATGTTAAGTGTAGTCACCACTTGTTATCATAAAGCATTATTACAATATTATTGGCTATCTTCCCCATACTGTACTTTTTATCTTGGTGACTTTTATAAGTGGAAATTGGTACATTTTAATCCCCTTCACCTATTTCATTCATCCTGATACACCCCTCTCCTCTGGTATCCACCAGTTTGTTCTGCTGTTACTGTTTTTGTTGTCATTTATTTTGTTTTTAAGATTCCACATGCAAGTAAAATCATATAGTATTTGTCTTTCTATGTCTGACTTTTTCCACCTAGTATGTCTTCTAGATTCATTCATGTTGCTGAAATATGTAAGTATATATATTTATTTAGCATGCGGTTCTAAAAATAGTTGTATCACTCTACAACTGTAACTTCTGACAGGTGACCAAATTTACACTGGGATTTAGTGTTGGAAATGGTTTCTGGCTGTTACTAGTCCTTGAGCGGCTTGAAACTTCTTATGGAACCACTTAATTCCATCTACAACACTATAAATAGTTATTTCAATTAAGGCCTTTAAAATGAAGGTTGAGTGTGTCACCTTTTGAGGGAACTATGACTGATATAAAGAATTGAGATTCAGGTGACCCTTGCATCTCCTAGGAACAATGCACTAAGATACCTCTGTATAATTCAGCCAATTTAAAGAGTTCTTCCTTCTCCTATCAGTATGCTAGACTGGATAGCCAAGTAAACTTTGTAACACCAGCTTCAGAATAATGAAATTACTTTAGAGATTACTGGTTCTAAAACTATTTTTGGTTTATTTTCTTTTATAAGATGATAATGATATATATTTTACACTATACACACACACATACACACACACACACACACACACACGACCTTTGTGTGAAAGTCTGAAGACTTTAGGTATCACAGATTAAACAGAACTCTTGCTTAGAATATAGGAATTCAGCCCAGCAGGAAAAAAAAAATGTTGCCAGAGTAATACAACTTTAGATCCATTTGTATGTGTGTAAACTTTAATAATATCAGATTTATTAAATACATTTAAATAAATATATTAAGACAAATGTTTATATCCATGCATAATAAGCACCTAAGAAATGTCTAGGTAAATTGAAAAAGAGATCATGGTACACTTCTTCTCAAATCCAAAATTTTTTTTCTAATAAGAATTTTATGTGGGGATGCCTGGGTGGCTCAGTCGGTTAAGCCCCTGCCTTCAGCTCAGGTCATGATCCCAGGGTCCTGGGATTGAATCCCGCACTGGGCTCCTTACTTGGCAGGGAGCCTGCTTCTCTCTCTGCCTCTGCCTGCCACTCTGCCTACTTGTGCATGCTCGCTCTCTCTCTCTCTCTCTCTCTCTCTGACAAATAAATAAATAAATAAAATCTTAAAAAAAAAGAATTTTATGTATCAATTCCTCAAAGTTGCAATTCTAATTACATTAATATAATATGATTATATTTCTCAAGTTCCATTTCAAGGTAATAAAGATAGAGGAGTTTATTTATTTTTACTTTTTATTTTTCTAAATTTTAATTCCATACAGTTAACAGAGAGTCTTATATTCGTTTCAGGTATACAATATAGTGATTTAACAATTCCATATATTACTCAGTGTTCATCAAGATAAAGGTACTCTTAATCCCCTTCACTTATTTAACCCATTCCCCACGCACCTCCCCTTTGTTAACTATTTGTTTGTTCTCTATAGTTAAGAGTCTATTTTCTGGTTTGTCTCTTTTTATTCCCTTTTGTTTGTTTTGTTTCTTAAATTCCACATGAGTGAAATCATATGGTACTCTCTAAATACAACTACGTTGTTACAAATGCCAAAGATTTCATTCTTTTTTATGGCTGAGTAATATTTCTGTGTGTGTGTGTGTGTGTGTGTGTGTGTGTGTGTGTGTGTATACCACCTCTTCTTTATCCATTCTTCTATCGATGGACACTGAGGTTTCTTCCATAAGGGGTGTATGTATCCCTGTGAATTACTGTTTTTGTCTTCTTTGGGTAAATACCAGTAGTGTGATTACTAGATCATAGAGTAGTTACATTTTTAATTTTTTGAGGATCCTCCATATTGTCTTCCACAGTGGTTGCACCAGTTTGTATTCCTACTAACATTGCATGAGGGTTCGTTTTTCTCAATGCAAGAGTGCACTGTATAGATATTTCCTCTTTCATCTGAACTACCAAATTTATATTTTATCATAAAGATATAACAGAAACCAAGAGAATATTTCTCTTATAGATTTATTTATTTGAGAGAGAAAGAGTGGGAGAGCAGGGGGTGAAAGGCAGAGGGAGCAGGAGGGAGAGAATATCAAGCACACTCCCCACTGAGCACAGAGCCTTTTGACATAGGGGTTGATCTCATCATGCTCTGAGCCGAAATGAGAGTTGGCTGTTTACCCAATTAAGCTACTCAGGAGCCCCTTTCTTTTATATTTTTAAATAAAACATAATAGTACCTTTCAGTTCCCATCTATTATTTGCTTTGGGGTAGGGGGAATGTCCTTGGTGTAATTTTGGCTAGTATATCATCTGTACTCACAAAAAACCCACAACAACCACATACTACCACCCTCCTGTTTCTGCAACTTTAGATAAAGTCATTAGTAGCACTTTGAATTACTAAATCTCTCTTAATGTTCCAACTTTGTTCATATAAATATAAAAGTCATTGAGAAAATATTACTAACGTGAAGTAAGACATATTATCTTGGATATTGTAAAATAGTCTCAACTGGGAAGGATAAGACCGGGGATCCAGGTAGCAAATTAGATTGATGTGCTGTCCTCGACATAATGGCATTTTCATTTCTGAGCCCTACCAAGTCCAAAACAAAACCATTTTTTATGGTTGTTCAAAATCCCAGGAGAAATGAGTTCAGGTGGTCTCAACTTAGTTTCTCATGTACAAAGGGACACGTCAAAAAGCTGTCATAGACTGATTGTAATTTATCACTTTCACTTTTAAGAAGCTATGGGATTATAAGCATGAACCAAATAAACAGCAAAAAGTATTTCTGGAAAGATTTTTTTTTCCTTTTTGCCTCAGCTGGAAGTCTCTATTTTATTGGAAGAAGAGTCTTATAAAACAAATAAAATTATATTTGTCATGATGCATTCACTGAAATTTTCTTTTAATATTCAATTATTGGGGTACTTGGAAGGCTCAGCCTTTAAGAGTCTGACTTTGGCTCAGGTCATGATCCCAGAGCCCTGAGATCAAGCCCTGAATTGCGTCCCTGCTCAGCGAGAAGCCTGCTTCTCCCTTTCCCACTCTCTCTGCTTCTGTTCCCTCTATTGCTGTCTCTCTCTCTCTGTCAAATAAATAAATAAAATCTTTAAAAAATTAAATATTCAATTATTAACACCTAAAATATGAAAATTATGTCACTTGTAACCATTGTTCATAATAAATATAGCAGGTAAATAATGTTATCATATATGTTTAAAACCATTATAGGTGTGCCTGGGTGGCTCAGTGGGTTAATGCCTCTGCCTTCGGCTCAGGTCATGATCCCAGGGTCCTGGGATCGAGCCCCACATCGGGCTCTCTGCTCAGCGGGGAGCCTGCTTCCTCCTCTCTCTCTGCCTGCCTCTCTGCCTACTTGTGATCTCTGTATGTCAAATAAATTAATAAAATCTTTAAAAAAAATAAAAAAAAAACATTATAAACCAGGCAGCAAACAAAACTTAAATCTCACTTTCCTTATTCATTTTTATCATTCAGATAAAAAATAGTAGGCCCCTTAAATATAAAAACATTGCAGACTTTTATGTTCTAAGATATTAAAAATATGTTAATTGTGTTTCAAAGAAAATAGCTGAAAATAATTAAACTTACTATAAAAATACTATAGAGTTTGATGCCTTCAGAAATGTAATGATGTGACATTATAATGTGGATAAATTATTCTAGATACTTGCTGTGGGTATTCAACTTTTCATTCACCCTAAATATCTTTTGACATGTTGGTCTTATGGAAATCTGAAATGTCAACAGTGTGACAGTCAAAAGAATCATATCAATATTTGAATCATTACAGAGATGTGGGTCACAAGGACAGGACACAGTGTAATTTATTCAAATATTATTTGGGTCCTTTCACAGATATTGACTAACCAAGAATTATTAAATCAGACAAGAAGTCAGATTATTTTTGATAATATAAAACCTAAAAGTTAGCATGTGTATTATAGTGCATTTTAATTTTGAATACAAGAAATAGGGAACTATATTTAGGTGTCCTTTAAAACAAATTAGAAGAAAGATGGAGAATGTCAGAGCTTATTAAGAAGTGACAGCTATTCTATTCCATTGAAAATGTCGTAAAAAAAGAATACAAAAATTAACTCTTGTTGGCTGATATTGAAATAGAGAATTTCAGTAGAAATTCATTATGATTATCAAGCTGATAAGAGTAAAATTTTTTGGATCACGTAACAGATGTTTTCTTATTATGAAAGATATATACTAGAGTTAAGCTGCACAAATGGGTTTTATCACATTTTATTTTTGCAAAGTTTCAGAGAATCATGAGGTTGAATGGTTGAACTAATGTAAAATAAAATGTAGCATTAATACATCATTTAATAAATGTACATTAGAAATAATGCTGTATTGCTTTATCCACTATGGAATTTTTAAAAATCTTTAATTAAATTTTATCACATTTTGTTAGGCAGTTTTATTGTTGTTCTCTACAGATAAGTAGCTTTCGCATTTTCTGAGAAATGAACATCATTATTTTTGTAAGAGAATGGGAAAGAAAAGGACCTTATGAAGAAAAGTAATGTGTGATAAACAGATCTAATGTTTATTTAAAAATTAGATTAAGAAGGGTGCCTGGAGGGCTCAGTGGGTTAAAGCCTCTGCCTTCAGCTTGGGTCATGATCCAGGGGTCCTGGGATCAAGCCAGGGATCAGGCTCCCTGCTCAGCGGGGAGCCTGCCCCACCCCCTGCCTGCCTCTCTGCCTACTTGTGATCTCTGTCTGTCAAATAAATAAATAAAATCCTTAAAAAAATTAGATTAAGAAAACATTTTCACTTCAATGACTATTCATTAAAAAAACAGGAAAACTCAAATCAAAGACAATAAAATAACTTTTTAAATTATTTTAATATTCTCTGAATGAGTAGAATAGAACTCAGATAATAAGTTTCCATTAATAAATCAGTAATTATGAAAAGACTCTCTTCATGAATACTGGAGAACTACACATTTTTATTGCTCACTGGGAAAGCTAACTTTTAAAATTCAGTAGAAACCTGGTTGCCTGGGTGGCTTAGGGGGTTAAGCCTCTGCCTTTGGCTCAGGTCATGATATCAGGGTCCTGGGATTGAGCCCTGCATAGGGCTCTCTGTTCAGCAGGGAGCCTGTTTCCCCCTCTCTCTCTGCCTGTCTCTCTGTCTACTTGTGATCTCTGTCTGTAAAATAAATAAATAAAATCTTTAAAAAGATTCAGTAGAGTCCTTTTCATTTTTTAAGATTTTCTAAGACTAACAAAATATATAAACAAATGCACTATTAAATTAAATATTTTATTTAAATTCTTTCTCAAAAACTCAAAAAAGATGTTTCATTCTCCCCACATGTCTTGAGATATAATTAACCTCATCATGACTCAAATATCCTATGATTACTTTCAACCTCAGTATCTTACTGTACCATTTTTAGTCTCATTGTTTTAGTCTTAGTATTAAATTCAAGTTTGTCCTGTTACCCTCAATTAAACTCCAGAAATTTAATTGTGAGAATAATTTTGATATAAAAGATAACAAAAAGGGGCGCCTGGGTGGCTCAGTGGGTTAAAGCCTCTGCCTTTGGCTCAGGTCATGATCCCAGGGTTTTGGGATCAAGTCCCACATCGATCTCTCTGCCCAGCGGGGAGCCTGCTTCCTCCTCTCTCTCTGGCTGCCTCTCTGCCTGCTTGTGATCTCTCTCTGTCAAATAAATAAATAAAATATTTTAAAAAAAGATAACAAAAAGTATTTACCTCAAATCCACATTATTTCACTACTAGGTAAGAGGAGGTAAAACGATTCACAGTCTCAGTCCAGCTTAGATATTACTTGTGGGTTGCCTCTTTCCCAAGTATTTTTTTTTTTTTTTGTAGGAAATAATAAGGCATAAAGTACTTTTAGGTAGGATAACTTTACTCTTCAGTTTCTATAAACAATGTCAAACCTATCCTTTTATCATATTCTTCCTTTAATAATTTTACTAGATCTTGGCCGAAGAAAAAGTCAATGTCCTAATGAATGAGTTATATGATTTTAATAAAATTAAAGTTACCAATTTATTGCAATAATTGTTCATGAAAATATTTTTAAAATATGAAATGTAACTGAACTAACCTATTTTGGTAATTGGTCAATTTGAACAAAAATAAGATTAGATTTATCAAATATTTATTTAAAAACAAAATTATTCTAGGTTCCCACCGGATACAAAGGCATATAAGACAAAATTCTATTAAATGCAATAATATATCACTGAAAGGCTAAAGATAAGTGCATAATAAGTTTGTAATGTAGCACAAATAAATAGCAATAACTGAGACCATTTATAGTGATAAAATAACTGTTTTGACTGAGAACTGGGATCAATATTTTCATAATAACTGCTCCAGGAAATTCTTGCACAGGACAACAGGCTGCCAAAGTTGTCACTATTTTCATTTTTTGCTTTGGGAAATGCTTACAAACACTTTATCTTGGCAAAAAAATTTGCTCATTAGGGCAAGCCGTCTTATCAAAATAAGCTTTTTCACCTGTATGAAAATCTCAATTATCAGAAGACAGTTTTTTTTGTTGTTGTTGTTTTAAAATATTTTATTAATTTGAGAGAGAGAGAAAGAGAGAGCACAAGCACAAACTGGGGGAGGCAGAGGCAGAAGCAGACTTCCCATTGAGCAGGGAGCCTGATGTGGGACTTGATTCCAGGACCCTGGGATCATGATTTGAGCCAAAGGCAGACATTTAATCTACTGAGCCACCCAGATGCACTGACACAGCTTTGTTTTTATTTTTATTTTTGTTTGTTTTATAAAACTTTGGCTTAATATATCCATCTTTCCATGTCAACCATTATTAACTTACTGTGTTACAAACTTCACCAGCCAGTCCCCTGCCTTCGATGACTTATGTTAAATCCATTTAACTCATACCTCAAAATGCCATTAATATTTTCTCCTAACTTCCCTATTTTGAGTCATTATTAAGACCCTGCCAAAGTGTAGTTCTCCCTTGATACCACAAATTTATATTTGCAGCACCTTTTGATTAGTAGGGCTTTTGTTGTTGTTGTTTTCCTAATTAACCACTATGGAGCAGTCAACAGTAGACAACCTGGAGGTCTTGCTAAAATGGCTATTAACGCTTAACACTAGGGGCATGTGGGTTGCTCAGTCGTTAAGCATCTGCCTTCAGCTCAGGTCATGTTCCTTGGGAAGCCTGCTTCTCCTTCTCCCACTCCCCCTGCTTGTGTTCCCTTTCTCACTGTCTCTCTCTCTGTCAAAAAAAAAAAAAAATGACTTAACCGTCTTACAGAAAACTGCACTTAAGGCCTCATGAGTCTCCTGCTTGAAGTGTCTTTCTGACCATGAGGGAAAAGTAGGGTCCCACTTTGTGAGTCTGAGCCCCTATTTCTTCCCTCATGGTCCCAAATTCTGAGATAATTTTCTCTCCTAGAAATAAAAGAAACATTTTTAAACTAATCTTCTGCTTATATCTCATCAGTTTTCCAAATCTTTTCCTTGGACTTAGGTCAGTTAAAATCTGTCCTTTTACCACAGCATCATCATTTATCTCTTGGACTGTCCTTTTCATTTTCTGTTGTGAGTTTATAAGAGAAAGTTCATAGACAAGAAGATAAAAATAGACACAATAAATCTGCCTCTTGACTCAGTATCACAGGCCAACAAGTCCCAAAAGTCTTGTCAGACTGGCATCTTTATAGGACAAGCTTTGCCTTTGGTCAGTTATCTTTCTAAATTTCAAATTTTTAAAATTACAGTGGCCAGTTGGGAAAATTTTTGATGTTAGCACAATTATTCATTTGAGAATTGTCTCAGAACAACAAAAAGAAAAAAATGGACAAAATTTAAAATATCAAAATGCTTGTCTTCTAAAAACTTTTTTGAGGAAACTTCCAAAAGAAATTGAAATTACATGAGGCACGGGTGGCTTAGTTGGGTAAGTGTCTGGTTTTGGCTCACATCATGATCCTGGAATCCATGTATCGAACCCTGCCTCAGACTCCCTGCTTCTCTTTCTGCTCCTGACCCCACTCATGCTCTCTCTCTCTCTCTCTCTCAAATAAATAAATAAATATTTTTAAAAAAAGAAGTTGAAATTATTTTACAAATATACTTTCTAATGGGTATTTTTGACAAGGGATTTTTTTTTTTTTATATTTTATTTATTTGTCAGAGAGAAGGAGAGAGAGAACACACAAGCAGGCAGAGAGGCAGGCAGAGGCGGAGAGAGAAGCAGGCTTCCTGCCGAACAAGGAGTCCATGCGGGACTCGATCCCAAGACTTTGGGATCATGACCTGAGCCGAAGGCAGCGGCTTAACCTGCTGAGCCACCCAGACGTCCCGACAAGGGATTTTTTTTAAAGTATGAATTTTAATATTCTTACTATTTTAGATCCTGTGATGGTTGATTTTATGTGTCAACTTGGCTGGGCCATGGTACCCAGGTATGTGGTCAAACATTGTTCTGGATGTTTCTGTTAAAGTGTATTTGGATGAGAAAAACATTTTAAATTGGTGGATTTTAAGTAAAACAGATAGTTTTACATAGTATGAATGGGCTTCATCCTATCAGCTGAAGGTCTGAACAAAACCAAAAGATTGATTTCCTGTAGGCAAGAATAAATTCTTCAACAGACATATTTGTACAGAACTGTGACAGTGGCTCCTCCTTGGGTTTCCAACCTGCCGGCCACTGCGGATTTTGGACTTGTTAGCCTCCATAATCACATGAACTAACTCACTTAAAAAATCCTTCTCTCTCTCCCTCTACACACACACACACACACACACACACACACACACACACACACAC
>ML103863.1:201885-350400 GCA_003697995.1 Taxidea taxus jeffersonii
ACACACACACACACACACACACACACACACACACACACACACACTTTTGGTTCTGGTTCTCTGGAGAACCTTGTCTGATGCAGATCCCCATAATCTCCAGTTGTTCTATGCTAGCTAGGAAGTTGAAGGACACACACAAAAAATAATAATGTGGGTAAATTATGCAGGTACTCTAAAAGAGAACCAAGCACTTAATCTAGTTTTCTCTTAAATTCCTCTGTAACTGTCCCTTAGAACAATGCATTATAACCCATGAGAAATTATACTAGTTACCAAGCATGTTTGGATATAGCCTTAAGAAAAACATATACTGGCAACAGGCCTCTGGGGGGAGAGGACGATATGCATCCTTGAAGCCAAGCACCTGGGGATGCCCAGCTCACTCAGGGCGGAATGCCGCCTGCTTCATGGAAGCCCAGCAGCTAGGAACACTTGGCCCACTCAAGGCGGAATGTCACCTGCTTCATTTTTCTGTTATCGCCCCTTCCCCTGGAAAGCACCTGTGGCTAATTAGATGAGCCCTTTGAATGTGCTTGCCCAACTATAAACTTTATACTGCTTGACCAGATATATTTTGCCTTCCTTCTTGTTTATCTATAAGGCATATGATTAGTGTTTAGCCTTCTTCGGCTCCTTTGTTGATTACTGTCTACATCTAATAAATACGGGACTGAGGAGTTGTTCGGGGCAACAGTCTTTTGTACTGTTGTCCCCAGCTCCCTTTCTCTTGCAGCTGGCTTGTTTGTGCCTCATTCTTCTCCCATGCACTTACAGGAAGCTGCATTCCTCAGAACAACTTTCTCTAAATATTAAAGTAGAATCATAGCAAAGTTTTTATTGATATCATGTGCTATAATATATTAACCTTAAATTCTGCCACTATCACACAATATCACCTGAAGAAAAAAATGACTACTCAGAAAGTAGAAATTTTTAAAACAAACCAGATATTTCCCATTCATTAGCCAATAAATCTTACTGGTTGTTTCTAACCAAAGAATACTATTTTTTTTTTCTCCTGTGAAACCACACCTGATAACTTAATAGACATGACTTTATTTTGTAAATGAAATTATCTGTTTATATGAAGACCTCTTTCTTGAGATAAACCAAAGACTCTGTAATTCATAATAAGTCATAGGTAATTCAAATATTGGCCTACTAGTTCGCTTGTTCTGGATGAAGCTCCAACTGAAGATCTCCAGGAATTCATGGGCTTTATAGGGTGCAAATATTCTGAATACTAGCAGACTTATTGGTGCTGAATATACTGAAGTTTAGATTGCCTCATACATACTTCTACCCAACTCACACCTTTTTACCCTAAAATGAGAAGGCAAAAAAGGACCCAACCAATCACTGAAAGAAAGACTTGTAGAAAAAAACCTATCATACTTGTACCAGTCATTATAATACTTTTATCCTCTAAGTCACAAAATGCACAGAAAGAGATATTGAATTGTTCAGTACTCCAGCACCATAGAAGGAAAACAGTAATCTCTTGTTTTCCATTATATTGAACCCAAGTAATATTTTATGTTCAGTGCCACCTAAGCCTATGCCTACACATTTTACAACTGTATATCTCCACTTTACTTTTACTTTTTTAGTGCCCTCCTCATTAAGTTAAGTACTAGCTGGCCTTTTCCTGGTAAGGTCTAAAATATGCCTGCAGTGTTATGCCTTAGAGGTTTACTAAGGCACTCACCACTTTTCACAACCTTAACCATCTTAAATATCCCTGTGATTCTTTTATCCTATACATGGATTACCTCTTATTATGTTTTATTAATAATATAATACCTAAAATTCATTCCATATCATTATTTGGCTCAAAAAGAACATAATGCTTTTAAAGAAAAGTTGCACTTTATCAAAACAAAGGGCATGACTTATCTCAGAGCATATTCCAAGAATGCAAATATTTCAGTTATGACCGACTTCACACCATTAATTTTTTTTTTTTTTTCATTCTGGTCAAGAGATCATTAGAAGATCCCTTGGTCTCACTCACCAGTGCAAGCAAAGGGTTCATTACTTTTCTCAAACCACTATGTATATGTATAATTTAAACATGTTTTCAGTGATTGAATCCCTATGCAGAAGCAACATTTTGTGATTTAAAATGAGGTCTTGGATAATGTAATTTCCCATCAATTCATGAATAAGATCCAAAGAAGTCAGTGGTATTCTGACTCAACTTCATGGTAATCATCACACACCAACAGCTGATGATAACATTTCTTTTTATTCTGTGGCAAAAGCCTCCCACTCTGTTTCACATCAGTAACATCTTCAGTTCAAATAATGGAAATTTCTATAAATTGGGACTTAGATTTGCCTTTAAACTTGATGGTTCCTCATGCTGAGCAATCTTTGTTGTTCATTTAAAAACTGAATATTTAAAAAATCAACATTTTTACACAAGTAGGTGTACCTCCTATCAAATTGTTACTTCTTCACACATTTCCAACCATTAATGTGATCCTTTAAGTCATGGATCTTTATTTCCATAATCAGAATAAGGAAAAACAAACAAATGCTGGACTATGCCCAGAATTATCATCTATGCTCCAAACATATTTATTTTTAAAATTCCTATAGAAAACTTAGCTATAAAATTGTTTGTTAATGAGTCTTATCTTAGGATCAGACAAAAAATTTTCAGGATTTCAGAATCCAAGTTATCTATAGTATATGACCCTTTTCACAAGAGACCAAATCCACCCAGATGGCAGAACACATTGCATACCCTAGATCTTGGCAAATAGGGTAGAGACAAGAGAGCTAACATTTATTGTAGCAGCAGACATGCTTTACATATAGTATGTGATTTTTGTTATGCTTTGTACATAGCAACTGCTCTTGAAATCACCAGGAATTCCAATTCAGAATAGCGAAAAGATTAAAGAATACTTTCTGCCCTGATACTTTTGAAGTTTATAGTCATTATAAATTAGAAGTCTGCAAACAAAGGATAACTTGAAGGAAAAGGGAATGTTTTAGGTAATCATTATAAAGAGAGGAGCTTTAATTAAGAACTTGGCCCCCTTAATACTACAAAAAGTCAATTCTTCAAAAAAGTTGAAAAAAGCTATTGTGGAATACCAGTGACTGGTACCACAATTAAACAACAACAACAAAAACATATACTGGGAGAAATCTGCCATTATATTACATGAAAATAATCTATGGCTTGCACTGGTGAGTGAGACCAAGGGATCTTCTAATTATGTCTTGACTAAAATGAAAAAAAAAAAAATCTATGGACAGCCCCTTGCTGTTCCCAAAAAACTTGCAATAATTTTACACTGAACTTTCTATCACAGTAGGACAATTAGGATAGTATAATAAACTACTTTTGGAGTGGGGGATTTAGTAAAATTGTTGAGGAATATCTACTTTGTATCTCATCTGTCATCACCATTATCCTGGAACACCTATAAAGATGGGGTATGGACAAGAGGCTGAATACATTCAAATGAGTTTCATAAAGTAATACCTACAAAGAATTTTAAATATGTCTTGTTCACTGTTTGCTTACTTTCATAATTTTACTTGATATAAGGTTACTGATTTAATTTTGGCAAAAAAATTGTTTCATTCCCAATCTGGAGGTTTTCAGTCTATCTCTCCAGTGAAAAGAGCACCAATTTAGATTGACTAATGATATAGAGAATTACAAAGCCTTGCTACTTAGAAATCTTACTGTTCAAATTATACGCAGTCTTCTGAAAAGTTAGAAAGAAGAAATGTAATTCTGAAACTAAACTTTGCAAAGCACTAATGACTTGATACTATGGAAGAGAAATCAGAGAAAGAGCCTGTAAACTCCTATGGAAAGAACACTGCCAGTATCTGAGCAAAATTCAAACAGGTTGGTCTTCAGAATCACAACTGTTTATTTAAGGGACACAAGCCCACCCTCATACCAGTAAAGGGATGTTCTGGCTGGAAACTTTAAACTGTCAATTCTTGAAAATTCTCCAGAAGCTGACATCTTCAGGCTTATATAAGTCACTGTGTAAAACTGAACTTTCTGCTGAAGACCCTAAGAAAAAGATCCAGATGACTGAAACAGCAGAGTATCATGCTTTAACAAATGTTAATATTCTTTATTTTTATGACTATTTTATTTTCTTTTTACTGGTTTAAGATTTTGGTTTCAATGGATACTTACTAGCTCTTAACTATGATGCCCATGATGTCCCTTTCCTTAACTAGTTATTCCCTAGTGTAAGTCCAGTGTCTAGCTAGAGTTTGCCTATGATGTGGCCAAAAACCCAAGCAAGGTTTTGTTCTGTATATATGGAATTATATATGTAAATAAATAAATAAATACATATTCACTCCTCTGGGTGCCATCCAGCTCCATTATAATGAAATAAATAACTTCAAGTTTAATACACAATTTTAGAAGCAAACATCACAAAAAGACAGCTAAACACATAAAACTCTCTAACATCACACATAGAACCTTTTGTAGGAGCTTGTTTTTGTAACCAAACTTTTGTAAGTGTAGAGCTTGGGAAGACACTAACAGGACTGATATTCTCTTATTTGTATAGACTTTAAAAGGAGGGACGCCTGGGTGGCTCAGTTGGTTAAGCAGCTGCCTTTGGCTCAGGTCATGATCCCAGGGTCCTGGGATGGAGTCTCACATCGGGCTCCTTGCTCGGCAGGGAGCCTGCTTCTCCCTCTGCCTCTGCCTGCCACTCTGTCTGCCTGTGCTCGCTCTCTTTCTCTCTCTAACAAATAAATAAATAAAATCTTAAAAAAAAATAAAAAATAAATAAAAGGAAAGTTCACTCTTTAGGTAAGTTTTCAGACTCAGCTCTTTAACAGATGATCTCTTACTATCTGGTACCTGACTGCTTTGTTGAATGACATTGAAAATGTACAATACCAGTCAGCTACTTTATAATGTTAGTTTTGCTAAAACCCAGAGTTAGGTAGCCCTCAACAGCTGACCTTTGATATGTAGCATCAAAACCTACTTTTCTGCAGGCAAACTAGGCAAGGGCTTATCCTGGTGGCCTGCTGCTGGTCTTCCTGATAGTCTTATATTCAAGGGTCCATTCTGCATTCTGATTTCTCCTATGAAAAAAGGGAGGGACACAGAGAGATTATTTGATAACTTAATTCAAGAAAAAAAACTAGCTCTTGACCTGTGACCCCAAAACTAACAAAAAAATAATTCTGAATTGTCTTCAATTCTTTGTTTCACACTTTGTAAAGAGCCCAGAAAATGCAGACAAATTCTTTAGAGTATGATTCAGATCATGACGAGAAGTCAGAAAAGATCCTTGAGGCCAGATAATTACTTGCCTTAAAGTTAGAAACTTTCAGCTATAAGACGAATAAGGTCTGAGGATCTAGTGTAAAACATAGTGACTATATTTAATATTATTGTATCATAAAATTGAAATATGCTATGACAGTAGGGCTTAGGTATTCTTTTCTTTTAATGTTCTGACTTCTTTTTTTTTTAAGATTTTCTTTTTTATTTTTTGACAGAGATCACAAGTAGGCAGAGAGGCAGGCAGAGAGAGAAGAGGAAGCAGACTCCCCGCCGAGCAGAGAGCCCAATGTGGGGCTCGATCCCAAAACCCTGGGATCATGACCTGAGCCAAAGGCAGAGGCTTTAACCCATTGAGCCACCCAGGGGCCCCAGGGCTTAGGTATTCTTGTAAGTACACACAAAAAAGTAGATATTTGATGGATGTGTTCATTTATTTGATGGGGAAATCTTTTTACAATGTTTACACATATCAAAACATCATGTTGTACCCTTTAAATAGATATGACAATTTTGTTAATTATAACTCAATAAAACCTTAAAAAAGGGAAATTTAATTAAATTTTAGCTTAGAATTATAGCTGATATAAAGACATAGCTGAACTATAGTTGATATAAAGCCCTATTGACTGAAACAAGGTGGAGAGTGATACCATTAATAAAGGTAAAGTAATATGAAGGACATGCAAATGTCGTAGGAAGATTCTTTCACTTTTGAGATTTTCAGCTTTGAAATATATACATTGCATGCAGTTGGTTACATGCTTGAGGCTGTCTGGTGGACTGGATGAGAGAGAGCAAGTTAAGAGTTGTCAGTAAATGTTGAACCACTCTTGCATCCCAGGGATAAATCCCACCTGGTCATGGTGAATAATATTTTTAATGTACTGTTGGGTCCTATTAGCTAGGATCTTGTTGAGAATCTTAGCATCCATATTTATCAGGAATATTGGTCTAAAATTTTCTTTTTTGGTGGGGTCTTTGTCTGGTTTGGGGATCAGGGTAATGCTAGCTTCATAAAAAGAGTCTGGAAGTTTTCATTCTGTTTCTATTTTTTGAAACAGCTTCAAGAGAATAGGTATCATTTCTTCTTTGAATGTTTGGTAGAATTCTCCAGGGAATCCATCAGGTCCTGGGCACTTGTTTTTTGGGAGGTTTTTGATCACTACTTCAATCTACTTACTAGATATTGGTCTATTTAGGTTGTCAATATCTTCCTGATTCATTTTTGGAAGTTTATAGGTTCCACGACTGCATCCATTTCATCTAGGTTTCTTAATTTATTGGCATATAACTGTTGATAATAATTTCTGATGATTGTTTCTATTTCCTTGGTGTTAGTTGTGATCTCTCCCTTTTCATTCATAATTTCATTAATTTGGGTCCTGTCTCTTTTCTTTTGGATTAGTTTGGCCAATGGTTTATCAATCTTATTGAATCTTTCAAAAAACCAGCTTCTACTTTCATTGATTTGTTCTACTCTGTCTCTAGTTTCTATCTCATTGATCTCTTCTCTAATCTTGATTATTTCCCTTCTTGTGTGGGGGGTTGGCTTAATTATTGTTGATTCTCCAGTTCCTTAAGGTGTAAAGAGAGTTGGTGTATTCTGGATTTTTCAATTTTTTTGAGGGAGGCTTGGATGGCTATGTACAACCTTTGCTGTATCCCATAGGTTTTAGAACAAAGTGTCTTCATTCTCATTGGTTTTCATGAATTGTTTAAGTTCCTCTTTGATTTCCTGGTTGATCCAAACATTCTTTTTTTTTTTTTTTTTTAGATTTTATTTATTTATTTGTTAGAGAGCGAGAGAGAGCGAGCACAGGCAGACAGAGAGGCAGGCAGAGGCAGAGGGAGAAGCAGGCTCCCTGCCAAGCAAGGAGCCCAATGTGGGACTCGATCCCAGGACGCTGGGATCATGACCTGAGCCAAAGGCAGCTGCTTAACCCACTGAGCCACCCAGGCGTCCCTGATCCAAACATTCTTAAGCAGGGTAGTCTTTAGCTTCCAAGTGTTTGAATTTCTTCCAAACTTTTTCTTGTGGTTGAGTTCCAGTTTCAAATCTATCAAAATCCTAGGGGAGAACATAGGCAGTAATCTCTTTGACATTGACCACAACAACTTCTTTCAAGATATGTCTCCAAAGGCAAAGGAAACAAAAGTGAAAATGAACTTTTGGGACTTTATCAAGATCAAAAGCTTTTGTACAGCAAAGGAAACAGTTAACAAAACAAATAGGCAACCCACGGAATGGGAGAAGATATTTGCAAATGACACTACAGACAAAAGGCTGATATCCGGGGCACCTGGGTGGCTCAGTGGGTTAAGCCTCTGCCTTCAGGCTCAGGTCATGATCTCAGAGTCTTGGGATCGAGCCCCGCATTGGGCTCTCTGCTCAACGGGGAGCCTGCTTCCTTCTCTCTCTCTGCCTGCTTCTCTGCCTACTTGTGATCTCTGTCTATCAAGTAAATTAAAAAAAAAAAAAAAGGCTGATATCCAAGATCTGCAAAGAACTCCTCAAACTCAACACACACAAAACAGATAATCATGTCAAAAAATGGGCAGAAGATATGAACAGACACTTCTCCAAAGAAGGCATACAAATAACAGACACATGAAAAAATGTTCCTCATAATTAGCTATCAGAGACATTCAAATCAAAACCACATTGCAATACCACCTTACACCAGTTAGAATGGCCAAAATTAACAAGACAGTAAACAACATGTGCTGGAGAGGATGTGTAGAAAGGGGAACCCTCTTACACTGTTGGTGGGAATGCAAGTTGGTGCAGCCACTTTGGAAAACAGTGTGGAGCTTCCTCAAAAAAATAAAATAGAATAATAAAATAAAATAAAAGTAGAGCTACTCTATGGCCCTGCAATTGCACTACTAGGTATTTACCTCAAAAATCAGATATAGTAAAAAGAAGGACCATATGTACCCCAATGTTCATAGCAGCAATGGTCACAGTCGCCAAAGTGGAAAGAACCAAGATGCCCTTTGATGGATGAATGGTTAAAGAAGATATGGTTCTTGGGGAGCCTGGGTGGCTCAGTGGGTTAAAGCCTCTGCCTTCAGCTCAGATCATGATCCCAGGGTCCTGGAATCGAGCCCTGAAACCGGCTCTCTGCTCAGCAGGGAACCTGCTTCCGCTTCTCTCTCTCTGCCTGCCTCTCTACCTACTTGTGATCTCTGTCTGTCAAATAAACAAATAAAAATATTTAAAAAAGAAGATATGGTCCATATATACAGTTGAGTATTATGCCTCCATCAGAAAGGCTGAATACCCACATTTGTATCAACACGGACGGGACTGGAAGAGATTATGCTGAGTGAAATAAGTCAGGCAGATAGAGTCAAGAATCATATGGTTTCACTTACTTGTGGAGCATAAGGAATAATATGGAGGACATTGGGAGATGGAGAGGAGAAGTAAGTGGGAGCAAATCAGAGGGGGAGCCAAACCATGAGAGACTGTGGACTCTGAAAAACAAACTGAGGGTTTTGGAGGAGGGTGGTGGGGGGCTGGGTGAGCCTGGTGGTGGGTATTATGGAGGGCATGTATTGCATGGGGTACTGGGTGTGGTGCATAAACAATGAATTTTGGAACACTGAAAAGAAATAAAGTGGAAAAAAAGAGTTGTTAGTAAAAAGATGATTATAATGGTAAAGAAAATGGAAAGAGAAGAGGAAAAACACTGTAGCCCTCTGGTAACAACAGACTGATGGCTAGGTAGTAGAAGAGAATATTTTAAAAAATCAACAGGAAAAATTATTGCAAAGTACTTGGCCATACTGAAGATATGGCCAACTTTGAGGTCCAAACAGACTTTAATGCCACAGAAACACAGAATTTGAGAAAATACTGGTGTGATTTTAATTTGAATGTAGAATTGAGTTTAGGGAAAATCAAGCATGCACATGACCAACGTAAAAGAAAGGGTGATGGGAATAAAGACAGGAATTTAGGATGGAAAACATGTTAAAGTACAGGGAAGCAATAATGGAGGGCTACTCTAGAGTAGTAGTGTATGAAAACAAAGGAGAGATGTGAGCCAGGTTGTTCAATATAGGAACGTAGTTAAAAGCTAATGTACTTAACTATATCTGTATGGCCTGTATTCTGCTTCACGTTTTCTTAGTTCTAATTTCTCAACTGTTTCTCCACTACATTTAGTTGATTTACATTCTTCTTCACATGTTAAACTTTCATTTAGAGTTGAAATAGTTCATACCCTATGATCTGTAATACTCTAAGCAATAAACCTCATGTAAACATTAACGAATATAAAATATTAATCTTTAATAAAATTATGCATTTAGTAGTGAAATATAAAATAGGAGAATGAATTTAAATATATTAATATATTTTTCTTTTCTTAAATATTATTTCTTTTAGAGAGAGAGAGCAGGGGAAGGGGCAGAGAGAGAGAATCTTCTAGAGGACTCCCCACTGAGCTGGCAGCTTGACATGGGTTCCATCCCATGACCCATGAAATCATGACCTAAGCCAAAACTAAGAGTCAGTCGCTTAACTGACTGAGCCACCCAGGTATCCCTCCTATATTTTCCTTTCTGCCTTTTGGTGTTTATGCCCTTTCCTTAACCTTTGAGTGGAGAGGCACCTGATGAATAGAGGGAAGTTAAAAGGAGTGCTAGGCCAGAAAGTCAAACACAAAAAAGACTGAATATTCAGTTTCTGACTTCACAAATTATAGACTAGAAACTTCAAAGTCAGACTTTATTGGAAAACAAATGATTTTCAATTTCTGTATCTACCCTGGCCAAATGGCATAACAGTTTTACTATTTGCCTAGGAAAGGAATTAAGAAGACATGATTGTAAAGGAATGAAAATGACAAATCCATTTTTTATTATCATAGCATAAGAAAGGCCAGGGCATGAAACTCTTGATGATATAGCAGCTAGTGATAATACCGGCTATAAGCTTTTAGGAAAAATTTCAAAAAAGTGCATTCTCAATAGTGTGCAAGAAAACTGTACAGTGATTTTGTCAAGAGAAAGAAATTTAGGTGACCTTTGTTCTTCATGGCCAGTATATGGTATGCAGGGATCCTAAATTTCCTAGTATGCCATAAGGGAATACGGAGTAGAGAAGTGTTTGTGGTCATGGTGAAGAGACTACTCTACATGGGAAAATGAATAACTGACCCAGATTCCCAGGACTACAGATGCTAGCTTTCAATAAAACCATATTTTTTCATGCCAAGAGCCACATGTAACATTTAGAAGCAGAAAGAAAATCCAGAAGACATGGATTTGTACACCTCATTTCTTTTTCTCTACACTAAGACATGTTAGATACACATCTACAAAACAGCCAGCCAGTTACCATCTTGGTTAGGAGGGACACCAGGTGGGGCCAGAACTCTGAAAATATAAGAATTCTGCAGGATTCATTTTAAAAACCAGGGTAAATTATATAAAGATGCTAAAGAAAGTATTAATCTAAACAAAAATTACTGGTTAGGTCTAAGTATTATTTTTCCTTTTTTTTTTTTAAACTACACTATTTAGTGAAATTCATTAAGGAAGAATAGATTAACAAATAGGAAATTGTTTTTTAAGAGAACATTTCTCTATAATCTGACTGAACTGTAAATCCTGATACATATTTCTCTTCTTTGGCTTTCATTATAATCCATGCATTGATTGGGTGGAAGACAAGAGAGATCCCAGTACTTTCACCTTAAGATTAATCATTGTCCCAAGGTAGTAAACTGGAAGTACTAACTAAGCTAAACAAGGTCTTACCTTTACCCAGTTTCAAGTAGAAGTCAATGTTGTAATTGTGATTATATTCATGTTTTTGGCATATCAATATCTCTCTGAAAAGTAGACATAGTATTGTTTCTGTCCTCAAAAAATTATCTATTCAGGAATCTGTTCTTTGAAGTTAGCTATTTGGGAATGGGGAATGAAGGGGAAAGGTTAGGGATAGAAAAAAAATATGAATTTGAATTGCTGTTTTCTTTCAGCTTCAAAAAGAGTAATCTATCTGGAGAAGTTCTAGCTAAGTCAGGTTCTAATCAATTTCCAGTATTGGTAAGGAAGAAATTATTCATATTTTATTTAACATGTCATGAAACATTTGGATATGTAGTTAAACTGCTTTCTTTGCAAATCTTCAACATCGCCAATTTCATTCTATTTTATCAGTGTCATCTGAGGGGACAACATGATGGGAAGTTATATTCAGATACTAGAAATTTATATTAATTTTTAAAATAATGATATATTTTTGCCTCTTCTAAAAGATTATTTTCTCAAAAGGAAGAAAGAGGTTTTGTTAGACACTTTAGGGGCATCTATTATATAAACTGAGAATGCATCCAATATTTACCATTATTACCAATAATTACATTATTACCATAATGCTTTGGCCTGCACTTAAAAATTATTCTTATAGGGGCACCTAGGTAGCTCAGTCAGTTAAACCTCTAACTTTGGCTCAAGTCATGATTTCAGGGTCCTAGGATTCAGCCCCGCATTGGCTTCTCCACTCAGCAGGGAGACTGCTTGTCCCTCTCCCTCTCCCCTGCTGTGCTTTTTATCTCTCTCAAATACATAAATAAAAACTTTAAAAAGTAAAAAATAAAAATTATTATCATAAAATTGTTATATTAGGCTTTCTTAACGAGTAATATTTTGTTAAACTGTCTCTACACATTTGGTGCTATTTTGTGGCTATTATTTCCACAAGTTGTTCTGAACCAAAGTTTTGTACAGCTATGTAAAGGAAAAAATATAGAATAGTATCTTAAGTATAATTTATAATGACTTTAAAAAGGCCTTCATAATTGCTATAATTTTTGTATTGTAGTAGAACTTCTTGAGAGGAAGCCATGTTCCTTTATATGAGATAAAAATTGAATGTTCTTAAGACATCTTCCTCTGACTCTGTATCCCTTTATTTTGTATGCTTATCTTAAAATGCCAATTGCCAGAAACTCCAGTGGTAGACCCAAGTGTACTTATGGATGCTTAATTAGCCAAGGGAAAGGAAATCATTGTGTTTGAAGGAAAAGATGGAAAGTAGCTGAAGGAAACATTTGGTAATGCTAATGAAGAAAATCTGGGAATAATGATATGATTGACATAAATATCACCAGTTACCCACTGTATTTTCTGACTTTTTGTGAGAATCAGGTAGTGCAGAACAGAGTTTCAAAAGTCAGGAAGACTGGGTCTCCAGCTTTGGTCAAGTCAGCACTGAATTTGTTTCTAGCAGTGTTAACACTGTATCGTTTACAAAAGCCTTCAGTTCTGAGATAAGATTCAATGTATTTTTGTTTTGTTATATCATTATGTAACTCTTTCCTTATTTTCAAAAATGCTCAAGTTATAGTAAAAGAGAATTTTTTAAATGAATCTTAAGATAGCAAGATGAAATTTCAAAACTAGGATATACAATGCTGATGCTTTTTATTATATTTTTCTTTGAAGTGTCTTCCTTGTGTGAACGAACACTGCTGTTAGAGGCATTCTTTTAATGCCCATTTTATTCATTTTTTGTGGAAATAAATGTGATTGTGTGTGTGTGTGTGATCTTGTTCTAGAAAGTATTTTGAGCAATTTGGTAAGATATAAAGCATTTCAAAAGAGAGACACTAGCTGTGAATAAAGTAGTTAAGATGTTATTTCAACTCAAATACATTAACTATTTTTTTTCTACTATATAAAAGTTAATGTCATTGGCAGTCATATTGGGATAAAATATTGATTGTACCAGTGTACACTTCTTTTTCTGCAGTGACTAGATTTAGAGATTTGCAAGCAATCAAAAGATTATTAGATCTATTTTATTTCAGATATGTACAAAAAAGGTCAGCCATTAATAAGAATGCACTGGTAACTTTTCAAAACCTTAACATCTATCTGTCTTTAACTTTAAATTAAAATATATATATATATTTCTTTGGAAACAGCAACTTATAATGTGCCAAACTGTATAAAATACCCTAAGTTCTGTGATATAGTATTTGCAGCAATAATGAAATTCATGTCCACCAGGAATATATGAAGTTGATATCTGTTTCAGGGTCACCCACTCTATATACATATATGTTGTAAGTATTAATAAGGATTCTTTCTCTCTTTTATAACAATTATGTGTGTGTGTGTGCATGTGTAACATATTCATTTATAATATTCAAATTATAGCCTTTGGTGATCTTAGAAGTTCCAGATGAAAGCTAGTTAAGATCTATTCAGTCTAGAAGACCTAAAAACCTTCCGAAATTACTTTTAAAATATTAAGGTAAAAGCAAAGGAGAGGAAAGGTAAAGGAAGAATAGATTTAAGTTCATTTTGAATAATATTTCCCTTTGTTAATTATAAATTGTAAAGTATGGAATCAGAACCTATGGCTTGTAGTAATGAAAATAAGAACTAACTTTGAGTTCCTACTAGTTACTAATAAGGTTTTGTTAAATTAGGAACATGAAATGACTCACAAACCTTTAGAGTACTAACCAAAATAAGAAACAAAATAGCAAACAGAGGGATGCATGGGTGGCTCAGTTAGTTGGCCATCTGCCTTTGGTTCAGGTCATGATCCCAGCATCCTGGGATTCAGCCCTGCATTGGGCTCCTTGCTCAGCAGGGAGCCTGATTCTCCCTCTGCATGCTCTGCCTGCTGATCCCCTGCTTGTGTTCTCTCTCTGACAAACAAACGAATAAAACCTTTTTAAAAATAGCAACTTTTTACTGATAAGAACATATTAGAGAACCCAGACTAGCTACAAGGACACAACCAAGATCCTTAACATTCCTCTCAAGTCCTGATTCTTAGATGGAGCACCTGATGGAATGCTTGTGACTACAACTTTCCAAATGGTCCCTCACACATATTTCTCTCATGGGGAGGATTAGAGAATTGGTCCCTAGATCTTCTTATAGAATGTACAGCGTCTGACCACATATCCTTAAAAATGAAACAAGACCTGAGAATACCATAACGTTCTTTGAATAGGCAGACACAATGCAGAAAACACATTTGTTGGGACATCTGTGCTCTGTTATTTTCTCCAACTTCCCCAATAGGCAAGTCATTCTTCATTTCATGTGAAACAGAATTTGGAAACTTTGGAATTCTATTTGGAAATTTTTGGAAAAAATAACAGAGAGCAGTTCACTCCACAAAAAGCTGCATTTTAATAGGGTTAAGCATGTACAAAGCAAGAGGTAAGAGGATTTATTTCACCAAATACTTTTTTGTGTGTGTGACAAGAGGTCAATCTGGAGGTTTCTACTGAAGTACTAAATTACTAAATATTAGGTATTAAAGTGGTATGTGTACCAATAAAATTTTATTTACACTAACAGGTAGTATACTGCACTTAGATGGTGAAACCTGCTTTTCTGACTCCTGTTCTAGAGAATAAGAAAGCAGCTGGCTAGATATTTTAGAAATGGAGCTAAGGAAAATGTTGGTGTTTGGGAATTAGCTTTCTCTCCTAAAGATTACTGGATGAAAGGTGAGCATAAGAAAATAAAGAGAGATATTACATGGGAGAAAAGTCAGCTTTGTTCATTTTAAATCTTACAATGGAACCACTTAGGGGATATGATTATGGAATCCAAAAAGAATTGGTATGGACAGATCTCAGCTAGAGGGAAATGCATCACCAGCATTTAGAGAAAATGCAAAATTTATTAAAATATCATGAGAGTGTGAGTCTGTTTTAAACACTTGCCATCTTGACAGCAGAGCAAAATCTTTTCTCACCCTTTACTCCTCCCTCTGACTCTGGCAGTCAGAATTACAGTTAGAAACATGGAAATGGAGAAAAAATACTAGTCTTTGAATGAGAGAAAGGTCATGTAGGGCATTTAGATAATTCCCTTACACTGTATTAGAGTTACAATTAGTTCCAATTACTTGGAAAATATTCTTGAATAAACAATAACAATTTCAAATAAATCTCATTATTGATATTTTTAATTCAGTGGACCTTACTAATAAGTCCTCAGGCATTTACTCACAGCATTTTCACTGTGTATTTTGTTCATGCCAACAACTTTGATTATAAAAATTTCTTCCCTAGTATAGGGATTTAAAGAGGAAGGGAGTAGGAAGTGGGACTGCTAGGAATGAATAATCAAAATTGATAGTTTAGCACTGAGGATAGTTTAGCACTGAGGAAGAAGGAAACCCTCAAATAAGCAAGCCAGACAACAACCTATTAAGTACATTTTAATACTGATTTATCCTGTCAATTTTTGAAATTGTTGATATGGTATTTTAAGTAAAGTGCATAACAAAATATATTTTTCAAATGTTCTATTGTGAAAGACTAATTTATATTTAATTGAAATATGAACTTAACAGTAAAAAACTCAAGTTCTTAAATGTCCCTAGATACATATATATTCTTTTATTTAGGATGACAATTTTCTTTCCTTCCGTCCATCCTTTCTTCCTCCCTCTCTCCCTCCCTTCTCTCTCTCTCTCAACTTAGGAAAAAAACAAACAAAAAAATGTGCATTAGAGAACTGACTACTTGTAAAGAAAGACATTTTTATGAGATCTAGGATTACTTGATTAGAAGTTCTTAGTCATTTACATCTTGGGGCTACCTCAAGGTAGGTAACTGGGAGTAAGAGAATATTTTGTCATCACTTTGCTGTCTATAGGCTGCACAGGAGGCAGACAATAAATATGACCCTAGATGGTTGTCTCAAAAGCCTGCCTCAAAAATGTGCAATAATCTTATCAAGAATTATATGGCTCTTTCACACAATGTTATGTAATATTCTTCCAAATTAGCTCTTTATCAAATAATCATTTTGTCTTAAAACAGGGTAAAGAGATGTGGCAAAGTTGCCAAAAAGGCCAAAAACAATCTCAATAACTGTGGCTGCAATCACAGACTTTCTCCTCCCCCCAGTAGGTATCCTCCCATCTCAGACTCTGAGATCTTGTCCAAACTGCAGTCTTATATATCTGTCAGCTACGAAAACTTTGGGTTTTACTAGGAATCTTGAAGTTTGTCGTCTATAGCTATATGAATACTAAAATTTTATTAAATCTACGTAAAGAAATTTGGGAATCATTCAAAGACAAAAAACTTGCAGTTATTTCTTGGTAATTCAATTTAGTAGAAAAGAAACTGTTTATAATATTGCCTCATTCAGAATGAATAGCCTGATCCTGGAACAGCTATAACTTCAGACCACTAATGCTTAAGCAGCAAGGTCACATCATGTCTCTTATTTTAACTATGCCTATTCTAAAAAAGTGATTTCCCAAGCCCACAAAAGCAGTGATACCATATGCAGAGTTAGATTAAAGCCTCTCAACTCCAGTTCTTCTAGTTTTTTTTTTTTTTTTCCACTATGCCACAGTTCCCCCACACTCCCATCTGAAGATCGATGCCCAATTTTGCAAGCAAAACTCTTATGGAGACATTAATATATAAACTTTATGAAAACAATAATGTAAAACAAATGTATTTTGTACATTCAAATTTGTATCATTTTTCTAATAAAGTCAATTAATGAGAAAAGCTAAAACTACTTCTATAATTTTTATACATAAAGACTACCTTGTTTATACCTGGTAAACTGACCATTACCCACTGAAAAGAATAAGCAATAAGCTTATGCCTCAACTTTATTTACTATTTAATTGGGTGCACTAAGTGAATATATCAATAAAAGACTTGCTGGTTAATTTTAAAGCTGTTAAAATGCTCACATTAAAACATTAAAAGATTAGGGCAGAGCTTCAACTTCACTATCAGTTCACATTCTAAGACCTTCAAATATATTCACAGAGATAGTAGGGGTATCTTTTTTGAGGAATGCACAAAAGCAAATTAACCTTGCAGTTTAAGTTACACATTATTGGTCTCCAATGTGCTAAAATTTGACAGCACATTTGAGTATTTTTTAATTGAGTATTTTTTTAATTACCACAAATATTAGTTTTTATAAGCAATGTTTTGGAACTTTGAGTCATTTCGGTGGGATCCAAGGCTCCGGGGAAAAGATTTGGAAACTACTACATTACAGTGTATTGTCATTGTGCTTAAAGAAAGCACTGTGCAATTGCCCCTGAGTTATTTCAGTGAGGCAAAAGAGAAAAAAGGCCATCTTGGGACACAGACATATGAAGGAAGAGCCAAATATGGACAACTATGTTTATCTTTTATGAATAGTCATAAGGCATTTCTCTGACATTTTCTAAGATTTTCAGTGTTTATGTAATAGAATCTTGATCTGAAAGTGTTGGGGAAACAAATTGGAGATAAAACTAAGAGCCCAGGGAGCTTCAAATAACCTTGCCATACTAGGTCAAGGAGTCTTCTTAGACATTTGCCATTCAAAAAATCCTTCCTTCATCTGAGCATAAGGGCTTAATAGATCTTTACTCTGAGAGCATGGCTTAGTAAGGCTGAGACTGTTTTATTCCCATGAAATCATTTTTTTTTAAAATAATTATAGCAAGGGAACAACAAACCTGTGAGCTTCTTCATACTTTTTATGTTACAATATATTTTGATAATTTTGCATTTTTCTATTTTATAGTATTTCTTTCTTTTTTTTAAAGATTTTATTTATCTAATTGAGAAAGAGACAGTGAGAGAGAGAGAGAGAGAGAGAGAGCGAGCACAAGCAAGGTGTGGAGCAGAGGGAGAAGCAGACTCCCTGCTGAGCAGGGAGCCAGATGCAGGGCTCAGTCCTAGGACTCCTGGATCATGACCTGAGACAAAGGCAGATGCTTAACTGACTGAGCTACCCAGGCCACCCCTATTTTGTAGTATTTCTGTTAGCAGGTAGAGTAAGTCATTTCCTCAGTACCCCAAAAGAGAAAAAAAAAAAGTTTAATTCAGTGTTTTCATTGTCATTCAGATAGGATACAAAAGAAGGCAGGTCACTTTGGGAAAACAACAACAACAACAACATAGTGACTGTCATTTCTACTAAGCCTGATTGCAGATGAAACTGTACTTCTTTCTCTTCTAAAACAGGAGTCTCCAATTTTGTTTCCAACAATTAAAAATGAGAACTCTCAGCAGAAGATGGCAATGGTTACTCATTATTATTTTAAGTAGATTAATAAGGTATTTTTTAAGAAAAAAAATCTGTCTGCCAACCTCTTAGAACATAGAATTGCTCACCATTATATTATAAAAGAACGAGTGAATGTATTTGGGGTCAGGCAAGAAGAGAGTTTTTTCTAAGGTTTGGCTAAAAATTCCTCCATGGTACTCTGTTATTGTGATGTCAGGAAATTATCCTGAGATATACAAATCCCCAAAGCTAGCAATTGGCATTATAATGATTATATTACTAAGTTGAGACTTTAAGGGAGCAAATCTTTCAGATTCAGATTGGCAGAGTTTTCTGACAAAGTTAAAATCCTGTGTTCATATATGAGTTCCAACAAAGCTCCAGGAAGAATTCACAGTGGAGTAATGTTGCTTATGTTATCAAAACCCAGTTTGCCTCTTTATCAAGTTTGCACACTAGGGTAGCCAATGGTGTGCCTAGACATAATGGGTGTGGAGAGTATTCACCTTAACTAGATATGGGCACAATGTGCTCCTGTAGCAATCCCCATACAACCTGGGGCAGTAAAACCTGAGGCAGCACACAGTGTAGTACTGTTACAGAGTGCAGGTAAAACAATTTGATTTTTAGGTCTTCTCTTTCCCTTCCCATCACACTGCTATGCTGGAAGAGCAATCATATATTCCTTCAGTAGTAAATCCAGATTCAGATTAAGGCACTGATTTCCTGATAAAAGCAGCTACTACTGCAAATACCACCAGAAGTCTTATTCACGAAGTTTTTTAGAGACATAGCAAGTCTTTTCTCTAGTAGCTTATTAGGGAACAGAACTCACAGTGAAAATAGTCCAAGAGTAGGTTTATATATAATATACATCTCACTCCAAGTAACAGGTATAGTAGGGCCAAAGTGTGTTCTAAATATCAATGAATAGACTATAATTTCACCTTGGATCATTTAAATGTTCAATACTAATGGCATTTGTAAGATTTATTCAATCACGAATTTCCATGGTGGACCAGAACAAAGGAGAAGTAAAGAAAGAAAGACAAAAAAAAAAAGTGACCCGGTTCTCAAATCTTATAGAGATTCTTATAGAGGTTCTTATAGAGAAACCTGATGATTACAAGTTAATCTTGAATTTTAGTTTGAGTCAACAAAGAAAAAATAGGGGGCAGAATGCCTTTTATGTTGGATTAGTACAAAGATACAGAAATCATTGAAAAAAGAAACCTAATTGGCCAAAAAAATGACATTATCACTATTCTATCTTTGAGATATTTAATGACTTAAGTAAACCAAAGCATCAGTGATAATATTACTTATATTTTTAAAAAGTGTTCTGGGTTCCAACCAAATTACTTGGCCAGTTATATTGCCATTGCATGATATGAGCTGTCAAAAGAAAAACTAAAGAAAAGTAGAAAACATAAACTTGAATTCAAGTGTTTACAATCTATCTATATATATAACAAAATTTGAAATATTGTTGTATAAGTTGACAGTACCTTGTAAGGTGGCTAAAGAAAGCATGAAAGTTCAAAGACGTGGGTGCTAATCTTAGCTTCTCTGAAGGTTAGGTAACATTCTTGTGTTGGAATATTTGTTTCTTAAGAGTGATAATGATCATATTCACCTGCTTTATTTCCATGTGAAGAAATTCCTGGGAAAATATAAGACAAAATAGAATTTGGTGAAATAGTCTAGTATTAAAATAGGCTATTTTTAGTGATGACAGTAATGGGATGATAATAAGTATTACATAAAATATAAAAAAACTGTATTAAAATAAAAATGAATCATGACTTATCAATTTAACCAAAAGTAATTATAAACAAAAATAATTGTTTTGATGGACTTGTTGATTAGAAAGTTTTAGAAAGAATAGTCTTTTAGTCTTTTCAAAAACACTAAATCCATATGAAATAAAATCTACTGATGGATAACTCTGATTTTCTTAACATAATTTGATGACTATAATTTTAAGGAATAATTAATATCTGCAAACTTTATTGCCAGATTAATTGAGAAATATACTTTTTATTACCATTTTTAAAAACTATTTTTATCATTTAGGAAATAAGACCTTTTTATGAAAGTTCAACACACAAGGATGCAGTTTTACCAAGATCATTGTTTTTTAATTCTTAGTTTTTTGACTTCTAATGCTTTACTAATGATTCTAATGCTTTACTTTTAAACTAAAAGAGTATAATATATTACATATTTACAAATTCATTTTAAAGAGAAATATAATGAGATGATCAGATGAATTCCTGAATTTACTAGTTTTTGCAATACTCACTTTCAGTTGTTCTATCATTTCCTACATTGCCTTTGAGAACACAAAAGAGATAAATGTGACTGCATTGCATGGAGACACTGCTTGACCATCTAAGACTTAGAGCTATAATCTTTCCTCTAGCTATTTTTATGTATTCTGATATTCAGAAATGGAAAATTACTGGAGGTCCATTTACCTAGTTTACTCATGATAATAATTATTATATGGTTATGATTTTACTTATTCTTAAAATTGAGATATAATGGACATATAACATTATGTTAGTTTCAGGTATACAACATGATGATTTGATATTTATATATTGAAAAATGGTCACCACAATAAGTCACCATATATAATTACAACATTGTACATATGTGTGTCTGTGTGTGTGTGATGAGAACTTTTAAGATCTATTTTCTTTTTTCTTTTTTTTTTTAAAGATTTTATTTATTTGACAGAGAGAGATCACAAGTAGGCAGAGAGGCAGGCAGGGAGAGAGAGAGAGAGGGAAGCAGGCTCCCTGCTGAGCAGAGATCCTGATGCGGGACTTGATCCCAGGACCCTGAGATCATGACCTGAGCCGAAGGCAGCGGCTCAACCCACTGAGCCACCCAGGCACCAAGATCTATTTTCTTAGCAACATTCAAACATATAATACGACATCATTAACTATAGCCACCATGTGGCACATTGATTATTTATTAATTCTAGCATAATAGCAATAATAGTAACAATGAATAAGTTCCAAACAGGAAACAGTAACCAATATAGACCTTTCAAATAAAGAAGAATTGAGAAGCTAAACACCTGTTGGAAAAGGAATTTAGGAAACAACAACTACCTTGCTAATTTGGATGTCTTTTTTGTAGATGACATGATACTCTATGTAGAAAACCCAAAAGAATCCACCAAAAAATTGCTATAATTCATACAGGAATTCAGCAGAGTGGCAGGATATAAAATCAATTGTACAGAAATCTGTTTCATTTCTATACATTACTAATGAAGCAGCAAAAAAAGGAATCAAGGAAGTGATCCCATTTATAATTGCAACAAAAAACACAAAATACCTAGGAATAAACCTAACCAAAGAGGTGAAAGATCTGTCCTCTGAAAACTATGGAACATATATTAAAGAAATTGAAGAGGAAACAAGGAAATAGGAAAATATCCATACTATGGATTGGAAGAAAAAACACTCTTAAAATGTCTGTACTGCCCAAAAGAATCTGCACATTTAATGCAATCCCTGTCAAAATACCACCAGCATCTTTCACAGAGCTAGAACAAACAATCCTAACATTTGTCTGGAGCCACAAAAGACCTAAATAGCCAGAGGAGTGTTGAAAAAGAAAACCAAAGCGGTGGCATCAAAATTCCGGACTTTAAACTCTATTACAAAGCTATAATCATCAAGGTAGTATGGTATTGGCACAAAAACAGACCAATAGATCCATGGAGCAGAATAGAAAACCCCAAAACAGACCCACAACTATATGGTCAACTAATCTTCAACAAAGCAGGAAAGAATATCCAATGGAAAAAAAGATATCCTTTCAACAAATGGTACTGGGGAAACTGGACAGCTACCTGCAAAAGAATGAAACTGGACCACTTCCTTACGCCATCCACAAAAATGTACTAAAAATGGATGAAAAACCTAAATGTGAGACTGTAAACCATGAAAATTATAGAGGAGAACAAAGGCAGCAACCTCTTTGAACTTGGCCACAGCAACTTACTACTAGATACATTGCCAGAAGCAAGGGAAACAAAAGCAAAAATGAACTATCAGGACTTTGTCAAGATTAAAAGCTTCTGAGGGGTGCCTGGGTGGCTCAGTCATTAAGTGTCTGCCCTCAGCTCTGGTCAAGATCCCAGGGTCTTGGGATGGGGGGGAAGCCTGCTCCTTGTTTGGTGGGAAGCCTGCTATTCCCTCTCCCACTCTCCCTGTTTGAATTCTCTCTCTCACTGTCTCCCTTTCTCTGTCAAATAAATAAATAAAATCTTAAACAAAACAAAAGCTTCTGCACAGCTAAGGAAACAATCAACAAAACTATAAGGCAATGTACGGAATGAGAGCAGATATTCGCATATGACATATCTGATTAAGTGTTAGTACCAAAAATCTATGAAGAACTTATCAAATTCAACATCCAAAAAACAAATAATCTAGTCAAGAAATGTGAAGTAAACATGAACAGACATATTTCCAAAGAAGATATCCAGACGGCTAACAGACACATGAAAAGATGCTCAACATCACTCATCATCAGGGAAATACAAATCAAAACCACGATGAGCTGCCACCACATACCTGTCAGAATGGCTAAAATTAGCAACACAGGAAACAGCAGGTTTTGGTAAGGATATAGAGAAAGGAGAATGAACTTGCATTGTTGGTGAGAATGCAAACTGGTGCAGCTACTCTGGAAAACAGGATGGAGGTTTCTCAAAAAGCTAAAAACAGAACTACCTTATGACTCAGCAATTGCACTACTAGGTATTTACCCATAGGATCTAAAAATTGCAGATTTGAAGGGATACATGCATGCTGGGGTTTATAGCAGCATTATTAATAATAGCTAAACTATGGAAAGAGCCTGTGTCTATCAGCTGACGAATAGATAAAGAAAAGGTGGCATACATACACAAGGGAACATACTCAGCCATACCAAAAAAAAAAAAAAAAAAAAAAAAAAGAAAGAAATCTTGCCATTTGCAATGGCATGAATAGAACTGGAGTGCATTATGCTAAGTGAAATAAGTCAGGCAGAGAAAGATAAATACCATATGATTTCACTCTCATGGAATTTAAGAAACAAAACGAATGTAGGGGAACAAAATAAAAAAAGAGAGATGGAGACAAACCATAAGAAACTCATAACAATAGAGAACAACAACAACAAAAAACTCTTAAAAACCAAAAACAATGGAGAACAAACAAATAAAAAGTTGCTGGAAGGGACATGGGTAGGGGATGGGCTAAATGAGTGATGAGTATCAAGGAGTGCACTTATTGTAATGAGCACTCAGTGTTATATGTTAAGTGATGAATCACTAAATTCTACTCCTGAAATCAATATTACTCTATATGTTAACTAACCATAATTTAAGTAAAAATTTGTAAGGAAAAAAATAAAACAACTACAACTACCTCTAGAGCTACAGCATTATGAGGCATATTAAAATAAGATGCCTAGAATTCGCCCCAGAAATTCTGATACAGTCTTAATGTGGTCTAGCCATCTTAAAATAAAGCATGCAATAAGTGTAGTCAGCCAATGGGTTAGAGTCAACAAGGGTGGGAAGATTTTCCATAGCCCAGAAACCACAAAAAGAGTTCAAACTAGAAGGGGGCTAGTCAATGGGAACTGGAGCCATGAAGAAGATGGATCCACTACTACAAGCACCAAAAGAGGCAAAGATACAAAGAGGAATACTTAGGCATTTCCCCTTCCTTCCATCCTCAAATATTCCACCAGTGAAACCTAATGACTCAAACTATCTGGAAAACAGAGTGCAAGGGGCTTGAGAAATGTAGTTTCATACAGCACCAATGGAGGGAAGTAAAAACATTTGATATTGAAAAAAAGAAGCAGATCACTAGCCAGCATTTTCTAGAAGATAATTTATAAAATCATTAAACTGAATATATTATTTGAAATTATCTTCTGATTTATCTTGCTATTGATAAATTTGCTATTAATAAAAAATCAAACTGATTGATATCAGTTATTTTAGTACTCTAGTTCTATTAAATTAAATAATACCATTTTAATTTTGTATTTATTTATGCATGCATATTTATAATATAAAAATAATGTCTAAATATAATCATTTTGTGTATTTCCCTTTTCTTTTCCTTCACATTTTATTCCTGCTGAAACTTTTACTGTGTTTTATACACAATCAACTATAAGATATTTAAATAATAACAGTATTTGTCATGTCACATAACAGGAACACCAGAGACATAGCAGGTTCCAGGGTTAACTTAACTGTTTTATTGATATTTTCTCCCTGTCTTCCTCCTCTGCTCTTATTTCACAGTGATGTCACTTTCTCCCCTAATGGTTACAACATCAACATATCTGCCACAGTTTCTGGTGTCACATCAACAACTCCTGAGAAAAGATTAGCAATTCCTCCTATGAAGCTTTTCCTAACAATGAAAAAATAATTTCAAAATCTGCCACTTTAGGAATGCCTGCATGGTTCAGTTGGTTAAGCATCTGGCTTCAGCTCAGGTCATGATCCCAGGCTCCTGGGATAATGTTGATCATAGGGCTCTTTGCTTAGCAGGGAGTCTGCTTCTCCCTCTCCCTGTGCCTGATGCTCCCCCTCCTTGTGCTCTCTCTCTCTATGGCAAATAAATAAAATCTTAAAACAAAAAACAAAACACAAAATCTGACATCTTAAATTTCCCTTTGATTTATTATCTGAGATTGGGTCATTTGCTTCCTACGTGAGCCATAATGGTTAGTGAGAAAATTAGCATATAGCAATTTCAGCTACTAAATTGAAAAATGAAATGTCCAGAAGAAAACAGAGTATAGACCACCCCATCTTCTTAGCTTCTACCACCTCCATCCAGACCTCTCCAATGTCCACCCCAACATAATCCACGTTAAAAATCTAGAATATCTCCTTTCAATAAATGTGTTTTCCTGTGATTCATATGCTCCTATACTGATATATATGTCCTATACTATATATATAGTATATCCTATATTTTCCAGTATAATAAACAATGCTATAATAAATATGTGTGTATACATAATCACATATATAAGTGGTTTATTTGTAGGCACAGATTCATCAAAAGAGATTTCTTGGTTAAAGAATATGTCTGCATGGTGACAGATGGTAGCTACACTTGTGATTAACATAGCATAATGTATAAACTTGTTAAACCACTATGTTTTACACATGAAACTAAAGCAACATTGTATCACGTATACTCAAATAAAAAATCAAATAAAAATAAATAAGAAAAATTCATATATGTTTTCATTATTTAATAGATATTGTTACACACCTTTATCTTTTTAAAAAATATTTGTGTCACTGATAAAAATTCCTGGCAGAATTAAAATCTAATTTTTTCTGAATTTTTCCTAATTCTGTTTATTTAATGTTGTGCTAAATATTGGTAAATTTGGACATCTTTTCTTGTGTTCACTGACAATTTCTGTAATTTTTAAATTCATATTCTTTGCACCACTTTATATTGAATTACTTGTGTTTTCATTGTGCATTTAATATATCTTGTATATTAAATGTTTAACACACATTATAAATATTTTTCTTAAATTCTCTGGTAACTCTAATGACTTTCCTTAAGGTATATTTTATGGTGGAAACATTTAAATATTACATATTTTAATAAAACCATTTTTCTCTGATAATATCTGAGATTATAGTCTTGGTGGAGAAGGTTTCCTCTGCTCCTATACTGTAAAAGCAATCTCTTTGATTTCCTGATAAGATGTTCTTGTATTTTTTTAACATTTTAGTATTACTCTTCAGTACTATATCTTGTGTTATGTGACATATAGGCATATAATTTTCTTCTTTCAGATAGGCAACCAAATGTATCAACACAATTGTTCAGTGGTTCATCTTTTCCTTATTGAAATGGACTTTCACATTTTAATTTATTAAATAAACACATATATTGTAGAATTTATTCCTGAATTAAATGTTCAGATCCACCAATCTCTTTGGCAATTTCCAGACTAAGGCCATAATTTTATTTTCAATTCATATGTGTAATATTTAAATTTGAAAACAAAAATTATAAGGTAAAAAAGGTATAAAATCATTTATTCCCTCAGTAAGATAAATTTTGTGTGATTTACTTTTTAATTTTAGTTTAGATAACATATAGTGTAATATTGGCTTCAGGAGTAGAATTTAGTAATTCATCATTTACATATAACATCAAGTGTTCATTACAACAAATGCCCTCCTTAATATCCATCGCCCATTTAACCCATCCCCCACCCATTTCCCCTTCCACCAACTTTTTTATTTGTTTGTTTGTTCTCTATTGGTTTTTTGTTGTTGTTCTCTATTGTTTCTTATGGTTTGCCTTATCTCCCTTTTCTTATTTCTTTCCCCTATATTCATCTGTTTTGCTTCTTAAATTCCACAAGAGTGAGATCATATGGTATTTTTCTTTCTCTGACTGAATTTGCTTAGCATAATATATTCTAGCTCCATCTACATCATTGCAAATGGAAAGATTTCATTCTTTTTGGTGGTTGAGTAATATTACATTATCTCTATATACCACCTCTTTTTTATCCATTCATTAATGGATGTATGGGCTCTTTCCATAATTTGACTATTGTTTATACTGCTGCTATAAACATTGAGGGGGCTGTGTCCCTTCGAATCAGAATTTTTATATCCTCTGAGTAAATATCTAGTAGTTTCATGATTTCCAGTCTCACATTTAGGTTTTTCATCCATTTTGAGTATATTTTTGTGAATGGCATAAGGAAGTGGTCCAGTTTCATTCTTTTGCAGGTAGCTGTCCAGTTTCCCCAGTTCCATTTGTTGAAAAGGCTATCGTTTTTCCATTGGGTATTCTTTCCTGCTTTGTTGAAGATTAGTTGACCATATAGTTGTGGGTCTGTTTTTGGGGTTTTCTATTCTGTTCCATGGATCTATTTGTCTGTTTTTGTGCCAGTACCATACTGCCTTGATGATTATAGCTTTGTAATAGAGTTTAAAGTCCGGAATTTTGATGCCACCAGCTTTGGTTTTCTTTTTCAACACTCCTCTGGCTATTTGGGTCCATTGTGGCTCCAGACAAATGTTAGGATTGTTTGTTCTAGCTCTGTGAAAGATGCTGGTGGTATTTTGACAGGGATTGCATTAAATGTGCAGATTCTTTTGGGCAGTACAGACATTTTAAGAGTGTTTTTTCTTCCAATCCATAGTATGGATATTTTCCTATTTCCTTGTTTTCTCTTCAATTTCTTTAATATATGTTCCATAGTTTTCAGAGGACAGATCTTTCACCTCTTTGGTTAGGTTTATTCCTAGGTATTTTGTGTTTTTTGTTGCAATTATAAATGGGATCACTTCCTTGATTCCTTTTTTTGCTGCTTCATTAGTAATGTATAGAAATGAAACAGATTTCTGTACAATTGATTTTATATCCTGCCACTTTGCTGAATTCCTGTATGAATTATAGCAATTTTTTGGTGGATTCTTTTGGGTTTTCTACATAAAGCATGTTATCTGCAGACAGTACAAGTTTGACTTTTTCTTTGTCAGTTTGAATACATTTGATTTCTTTTTTTGTCTGATTGCTGAGGCAAGGACATCCAGTTCTATGTTAAATAACAACAGTGAGAATGTATGTCCCTGTTTTATTCCTGACTGTAGAAGAAAATCTCCCAATTTTTCCCCATTGAGGGTGATACCAGCTATAGGTCTTTCATATATGGTCTTCATCATGTTGAAGTATGTTCCGTCTATCCCTACTTTGCTGAGGGTTTTATCAAGAATGATTCCTGTACTTTATCAAGAATGGATGTGGGTTTTGGGTTTTTTGTTTGTTTTTTTGGCTTGTTTTGTTTGTATCTATTGAGAAGATCATGTTTCTTATCCTTTATTAATGTGCTATATCATGTTGATTGATTTGGGAATACTGAACCATCATTGAAGCCCAGGAATAAATCACACTTGATTGTGGTGAAAAATTCTTTTAATGTACTGTTAGACTCATTTGCTGACATTTTGCTGAGAAATTTTGCATCTATGTTTATCAGGGATATGGGCCTGTAATTCTCCTTTTCAGTGGGGTCTTTGTCTTGTTTTGAAATCAAGGTAATACTGGAATTTGTAGAAAGAATTTGGAGTTTTCCTATCATTTCTGGTTTTTTTGGAATGGTATGAGAAGAATAGGTACTAACTCCTCTTTAAATATCTAGTAGAATTCCCCTGGGAAGCCATTTGGTCCTGGGCTTGGTTATTGGGAGATTTCATTTACTGATTCAATGTCTTATCTGGCTATGGGTTAGTTCAAATTTTCTATTTCTTCCTGTTTCAATTTTGGTAGTTCATATGTTTCAGGGAATTTACCCATTTCTTCCAGATTGCCTAATTCGTTTGAATGTAATTTTTCATAGTATTCTCTTATAATTGCTTGTATTTCTGTAGTGTTGTGATCTCTCCTCTTGCATTTCTGGTTGTATTTATTGGGTCCTTTCTCCTGTCTTTTTGATAAGTCTGGCTAGGGGGTTATCAATTTTATTAATTCTTTCAAAGAACCAGCTCCTGGTGTCACTGATCTATTCTGCTGGGGTTATTTTGTTTCTATATTATTTATTTCTGCCCTAATTTCTATTATCTCCCTTCTCCTGCTGGATTTAGGCTTTATTTGCTGTTCCTTTTCTAGCTCCTTTAGATATAAGATTAGGTTGCATATTTAAGATATTTCTGGATTCTTGAGGTAGGCCTGTGTTCCTATATCTATTCCCTCTTTTGCTGCATCCCAAAGGTTTTGGACTGTCATGTTTTCATTTTCATATGTTTCCATGTATTTTTTAAAATTTATACTTTAATTTCCTGGTTAACCTATTCATACTTTAGTAGGATGTTCTTTAACCTGCATGTATTTGTGATCTTTCCAAAGTTTTTCTTGTGGCTGACTTCAAGTTTCAAAGCCTTGTGGTTGGAAAATATGCATGGTATAATCTCAATCTCTTTGTAAGAAGTTGAGGCCTGATTTGTGACCCAGTATATGATCTATTCTGGAGAATGTTCCATGTGTATTTGAAAAGAGTGTGTACTCTGTTGCTTTAGGATGAAATATTCAGAATATATCTGTTAAGTCCATCTGGTGTAGTGTGTCAGTCAAAGCCCTTGTTTTCTTGTTGATCTTCTGCTTAGATGATCTGTCCATTTTTGTGAGTAGGGTATTAAAGTCCCCTATTATTACTGTATTTTTCAATGAGTTTCTTTAAGTTTGTTATTAAGTGATTTATATATTCAGGTGCTCCCAGGTTTGGGGCATAAATATTTACAATTGTTAGGTCTTCTAGACCCCTTTATTATGATATAATAAACTCTCTCTGGCTTGCCAAGTTTCTGTGGATAGATCTATTGCTAACCTTACATGTCTTCCCTTGTAGGTTAGGGGTTTCTTTTCCCTTGCTGCTTTCAGGATTCTTCCCTTATCTCTGTATTTTGCAAACTTCACAACAGTATGTCTAGGTGTTGGTCTGCTTTTGTTGATTTTGATGGGAATTCTCTGTGCTTCTTAGTTTTGGATTAGGGAATTTTCCTAATTTTAGATTAGGGAAGTTGTCAGCTATAATTTGCTCATATTAACCTTCTGCCCCCTTTTCCCTTTCTTCTTCTGGGACTCTATGATATGAATGTTATTACACTTTATGGAGTTGCTGAGTTCCCTAAATCTATATTGGTGATCCAGTATTTTCTTTCCCTCTTTTTTTCTGTTTCATTATTTTTCATAATTTTAGCTTCTTTACTATTTATTCATTCCTCTGCTTCTTCTATCCTTATGTTCATTACATCCGTCAGTTTTGCATCTCAGTTATACCATTTTTTATTTCAGCCTGACTAGTTTTTAGGTCTTTTATATCTACCTAAAGGGAATCCCTGATGTCTTCCATAATTTTCTCAAGCCCAGCTAGTATCCTTATGGTTGTTGTTTTAAATTCTGGTTCAGACATATTATCTATATCTGTTTGGATTAGGCCCCTGACTGTGACCTCTTTTTGTTCTTTCTTTTGGGATGAATTCCTCTTTCTTGGCATTTTGTCTATATTCTTCTTCTCTGTGTTAGGAAAGCCTGTTATGTTTTCTGCTCCTGATAACAATGGTTATACTAAGAAACAGTACTCTACTGTTCAGGTCCTGGTGCTACAGAAGGTGTTTCTGGTATATGCTGTGTGCACTCTGCTGCTGTGTTTTTGCTGTTCTTTCTCTCATGTAAATCATCTGCAGAGTTTGCCCTTGGTTGCAGGGGGAATTTGGACCTTTATCCAGTTTGTGGCATGGTTTTATTATGTGCATTTTGGTCTGTTTGTTAAAAGAGGCTAGGTCCTGGGGTACCTGGAGGTTTAGTCGGTCAAGCATTTGCCTCCTGATTTCAGTTCAGGTCATGATCTCAGGATCGTGGTATCGAGCCCCAAGTTGGGCTCTGCACGGAGCACAGACTCTGCTTGTCCCTTTCCCTCCATCCCTCCCCTTTCTCTTTCTCAAATAAATAAATAAATAAATAAATAAATAAATAAATAAAATCTTAAGCAGCAGGGGAGGAAGAAGGTAGGTCCTATTTCCACTACAGCTTAAGCTTTATAGCACTCTATGGTCAGTAGACCTGGTATGTGCTGGTGGTTTGTGCAGGTCTTCTGGCGGAGAGGGACATTGTTGCTTTCAGGCACATACTCTCAGGCAGACTTGCTCTAGCTCAGAAGCACCCACAGAGTGCAGGAGGTGAGGGTGTTGGTGTAAGCAGCTCATGCCTGCACTGTGGGAGGGCTGTGATGCTCATTGAAGTTCACCCATGCTGATGGACAGGGGGAAAAATGACATCAGCCAGCTCTCTCTTCCCAAAGAGGGGAGTCATGATTGCTGCTATTTAGGATGTTCTTACAGAAAAACAATCTCCCTTCTTATGTCCCAAGTTTCTGTTAGATCTCTGCCTTCACCCTATTTGTGTCAGATCTGTTTGCCCATTTAGTGGTACAATGCTCCTGTATTTTATCTCAGGTGCACTGGCTGGGTTTCAACAGTCCAAATTTAGGGACATGGCATGGCACAGAATCATGCTGATCTTCTGGGGCAGGGTCTCACCACACTGTGGCTGTGTTGGTTTGTCTCAGAAGGGCAGGGGCTTGGAGTTTATGTTAAAGTGTAGCAAAAAGCCCTCGTCCAAGTTAGCTGCCCTCAGCTGCTGCCTCTGCTTTTATGCTAATAAATGGGGTAGCCCAATGGTGCCCACTGGCTCCCTTGTCCCCAAAGAGACATGCCACCTCTCCCAGGTACACTCCAAGAAGGAGAATTGTCTTTCCCAGTGTGACCCAGGTGATCCTCAGGCCATGCTGTCTGCCTCAGGTCTCTTCTCTACTTTCCACAGGAGCACATCTGCACCCAATAGCCTCCTCTCCATGATGCCATGGACTTCTAAATGTTTAGTCTTTGAAGTCTGCTACTTGTAAAAATTTGCAATAATCAGCCCCTCTCATTTTCCCTGTCAATGATTTTGGGGAAGTGTTTTTATTGTGCATTGCCCTGCACTCTGTTCATTCTGTCTCTCCTCTCTTCCTGATCAGGGCTCCCTCCTATGTGCAGCACAGGTGGTTCTTTTTTCTCCCTATAATCACTTCTCCCATCTCCTACCTTCCAGGATGTGGCATCTTTTCTCCCTCTAGTTGTGCTGTTTGTTCTCTCAGTCCTCAGATCAATTTCCTGTATGTTTTGAATGATTTGATATTTATCTAGCTGTGCTGGAGAGATGAGACAAGCATAAGGTCCTCCTACTACTCTGCCATCTTAACTCTTCTACAGTAAGATCAAATTTTTGGATTATGTCTTTCACATGTTTTCTTTGTAAAAGGAATATAGTATGAATTTGTTCAGTTTTATTTTATTGTAATCACTCATTTATGTCTATAAATGATAAAATCTAGTTTATTTACACTTATTTCAAATTATACTTTTTAGCCTATATTTATATGTGATTAAACTTATTTATGCTTATATAATCTCATTTTATATTATTATTCTCCCTTAAAATAAACAGATGCCAATTAGAGCAAATTGTTGTACTTTCAATTTTTCCATGTATGATTTTATAGATTTGCTATAATTTCTCCATTAAAGGTTATTTCTCTTTTTCTATATCTATTAATTGCAGAAATGACCTACTATTACTTCAAAACAAGATTACAACTCTTTCATCCATCCAAATACAGTTTTCACCATTAAGATATTCTAGATTTTAAGTTCTGATTTTTCACCATTAAGATATTCTAGATTCTAAATTGAAACTTTAAAAAATGCTACTACTTTCCTCCTTAAAAATCTGTCTTCTCAACTAAAACTTCTGAAAAAAAAAATTGCCTTCCTTTCTTCATTCTTATCCATAAATACCTATGTCACTCTGCATTCAATTATAAAAGATAATGCTAATAGGTTACCACATGTTATTTGCTTTTAGACATTGTTTTGCATTTTAACTTCTTTGAAATTGGAATGAATCTTACAATTGATGACATGTCACAGTTTAAATGGAGAGAGTTATTCTTTTTTAGGATTAATTATACAAAATAATAATGTGTCTTACACTAAGTACTTCTTAGCTTTGACTTCAAAAAAATTACAGTATTAGAATTTACCATATACTATTTGCCTTCCATGTCAAGATACCTAATTTGGCACTTATATCCCATTTATTCAGTTACTCTATTATTTCAAGTCTTGCGTGTGTGTGTGTGTGTGTGTGTGCATATGTGTAGGAAGTACGACAGATATAGAAACGGTTTTCCTTTGACCATCTGTTTTACCAATGCCATTCATCAGACCTAAGTGAGCCCCGATGAGTCAACTAAGGAAAATTACAAATGCTGGGCCTCTTATGATTAGAATAAATACAAACCTAGTAAAATAAAACTGGGACTAACACACACACACAAAACCTTGAAATAAAGTAATAGAAACAGCAACAATAACATCAATGATATCATCTGGGAAGATACAGATCTCTGATGGTCAGTGCTTCCAGGATCTGCTGTCTTCCATCTTTTAATTCTTGGATCAGCACACTGAGTATACCATTACATTGGCATAAAATCCCTCAGAACCCAAGTTTTCCCATGCATAGTCTGTCTAAGGACCCTTGGAGTCCTCTGAATCGGGAAAGAAAAACAGATTGAAGGTGGAAGTGGAGGGAGAGAAAAACATGGTCAGATTACCATGTTCTTTTGTTCTCAGAATTCTTCTGTTTTACCCTGATCTTTTGAACAAACATTTACTAAGTACTTAAAATTTTTCTGGCATAGGAAAATTCCTTAAAAAAATTAGTTTTCCGGTGGGAAACTTGACAGACTCTGGAGCAAGCCTTCTATGTCCACTTCCAGCTTCTCTAAATACTGATGGGTTGAGACTGAGACACTTCTGCTTATTAATTTCAATATTTTCACATTGGAGAAAATAATAGTACCTACCTATAGGGTTGTTATGAAAATTAAACAGACATACATATGCATGCACACACAATACACACAAATCAGTTTCTGGAAAATATTCAACATTATGAAAGTACTAATATTATTGCCAAGTTATTTTATTCTCAAAACATACATGGTAATTACTTTAAGTACCATTTTGTTGCTGTTATTGCTTTTGCTTGTGGTTACAATAAGAAAACTGAGTATCAGGGACATGAAGTACGTGATCTAAATTTAAACAGTCATATAATGTAAAGCCCAAGTTTGAAACCAGAATATTGGGATCTAAAGCCTATATTAATGAATTTAAGCTATAAAATGATCCCTGTCACTTGCTATTCACTATTGGAATCCATTTATACATTTGGTCAAATCATCTTTTGGTATAGGAGTTAACACACTTCACAGGAAGAAATTTGAGAAAAATATATTTAATGTATTTGTTTTTACTTTAAATATTTAAGAAACAAACAGAATACAAAAATCTGAGAGACTTTCATAACACAAATTAAAGTTTCAATTCCTTCACTATCTTCATATAAGAAACTGTACCTCCAGGGGCGCCTGGGTGGCTCAGTGGGTTAAAGCCGCTGCCTTCGGCTCGGGTCATGATCCCAGGGTCGTGAGATCGAGCCCCATATCGGGCTCTCTGCTCTGCGGACAGCCTGCTTCCTCCTCTCTCTCTCTGCCTCTCTACCTACTTGTGATCTCTGTCTGTCAAATAAATAAATAAAATCTTAAAAAAAAAAAGAAACTTTGTACCTTCAAACATTTGCTTCATCTGTATTGACTAACCTTCAGCTGAAGCTGTGACTTACTCTCCATAGTATTTCTTACAAAATCAATTGGCACTTTTTTTGGCTTTGGCCCTGACTATGATGCCTAATCAATAAAACTTGTCTTTTTCAAATAAATTGAACTAATGCCACTGTACCAAAATTCCTTGAAATTGACTTACTTAATTTGAGAAAGTATAAAATTGTTTTTCCATATCTTCTCTGATCTTACAGCCTGAATTGTTCTCAATACCTTTATCCAACCCTAATCCATATTTTGTTCTTGATGAAGATAGTTACATATTGTACCATGACTATTGTTTACATATTTAGTCTTTAAGTACAATTTCCCAATATAGAAAAGAAATCAGCTACTGGTGCTACTTACTGATATGTAACTAGACATGTAAAAAGTATTCTAAATATATTAGTGAGGATGCATATGAAAATACTCATATGTCTTTGGAAAATGATTTAGCTATGTTACACTTATAAATGTTTACCAACTATAATAAAACATTGGTAAAACTGGGGTGGGAAAATAATGAAAGAAAAGCACTAAAGCCCTGTTGTAGCATGAAGTATATGAAAAAACTTACTGTAGAGCTACCTAGTAAATCTAATTTTCCCACCCATATATTTGTTAAATCATGTGAAGAATTTATGTATGGAACATTTATTACTTAGCACTACTAAAATTATTAATAATTATAAATAAATAAAATATTACATAATAGATTGTCCATAGTAAATGAAAATGTTTATATAAAATGCATATGGCAAAAATTTGTTTAAAATGAGAATGAGCTTTAACAATTTTGGCCAATTAAGAATTTATGCTCATTATTTTAAAACTTAGAAAGTTTTTCCTTTTTGTTTGTTTTTCTTCTACCATTCAACCTTAACTGAAAACATGTTGCTATACCTACTCATCAGATATATATTCAGCATATATTCAGTGGTTATTTCAGCAATTAATTTGTAAACTGAAAATGAAAGAGAGTGAGGTAGAAATTTGGGAGGAGTAGAAAATAGAATACCTAGAAAAAAATGAATATGTAATGGAAATCAGAAGTACTTCTATACTACCAATAAAGAAGATAAAAAAAACAGATATGGTAAAATCCCCCAAAAGTCGATTTTTTAAAGAAACTTTTCTATGTACAGTTAGCCATATATCTGTCATTGGAACCTCTGCTTATATCTTCTTTATTCTAGTATCTTGTCAAATGAATATGAAATGTCCTTAAAAAATAAGTAATTATCCTAGAAATATTATCAATTTTATTTGTCAGTGATTTTTAATAGAAAAATAACATATTGTAGCCTAAGCATACATTAAAAATTATAATTTTGATTCCTTTCAGTTCAGGTTTCTGGAAGGTTTTTCTAAGGCTGGGCATATAAAAATTGGTTTTATTTGAATATTAAAATTAATATAGTATTGGGGGGTGCCTTGGTGGCTCAGTGGGTTAAGCCTCTGCCTTCTGCTTAGGCCATGATCTCAGGGTCCTGGGATCAAGTCCCACATGGGGCTCTCTGCTCAGTGGGGAGCCTGCTTCCCTCTCTCTCTGCCTGCCTCTCTGTCTACTTGTGATCTCTCTCTCTGTCAAATAAATAAAACCTTTAAATATATGTATATATATTTAAAGATATATATAGATATAGATATAGATATAGATATAGATATAGATAGTATTGGGGAACCTGGGTCACTCAGTGAGTTAAGCATCTAACTTTGGTTCAGGTCATGACCTCAGGGTCCTGGGATTAAGCTCCATGTTGGGCTTGACTGTCAGCATGGAGTCTGCTTTTCCTTCTCACTCTGTCCTCCCTCTCACTCTGCCCCTTTCCCCACTCATATTCTCTTTCTCTCTAATAAATAAATAAATAATATCTTTATAAACAAATAAGTAAGTAAATGAATAAATAAGTAAATAAATAAAATTGGTATCAATAAAATAAAATTCATGTTTCGTTCTTTGGTGAAACAAAGTTACCTCCATTTAATGTCTAAAAATGCGCTAGTCTCTCTTTCAGGGAGAAAATCAGCAAATACACATTGATATACTTTAAGGACAAAGCAGATTTTGTACTGCTATGATGGGTATTTCCACAATGCGGATTAGCTTGTATATAAATGGTTCATAAGGAACAAAGTTAAAGTAATGTAAATTTCATTTTGGTTCACATACTGTTTGTCCCCATTCATTAATACTTTCTACCATCAAGTAGCAATGAAGAAATGAAGAAGACCATACCACATACAAAAAGGGCATTCATGCCATGTTTTTCCTGGAAGCTCTGTTTGGCCTCCTTGGACTTCAGAATGTTTATTCTGAAGATCTGTCTCCTCTTTTGAATATTTTGCCTTGGTTTCCACAACTCAGCAGCCTACATTCTTCATGATAGCCACTTATCTTCTTAAGCTTATAAATTTAATGTTTATTGAATATTTTTGTATACACTAGAAAGTTAATATGTTTTAACTATGCTAGTATTTCTTTTAGGATGATTATTGTTTTTCTTAATGTTATGGTTATATAATCATATAGTTTTTGAGTGAACTATTTAAAAAACATTTTAGGCATTAGCCCTGATGTTTTTAGACTATAAATTTGCAGAACACAAAATTTTCCAGTAATTTTGTTGTACATTGAGTTGTAGCAGAAATGCCAGTATCAAATATTAGAGGACAAAGAGGAGGAGCGATTGTGACTCCACTTTCAACATTATAGTTTTTTTATTCACTCAGCAAATATTTATTGAGTTCCATTTCAATATATTACTTCATATGATTGGCTTTCCAAAGGGGGCATATTCAGCTCATGTTTCTGGGGTCTGTTTCCTGTGCTATGGCCTTCAGAAGACCTGATCTCTCTCTTCCATATATAAACATATAGTCTTAGTATCTAGTTACAATTATAGTACTTCATATCCAAGTTCTAGTAATATTTAAGACAAACAAATGTTTGGCTATTAGCTCTCATACATATTCTGACAAAGCCAGAGCTTGTATGAACAATTTTAATTTTGTCTTATCTTCAGGATATTCCTGAATGTAGAAGAATACGCTATTAAAAAAAAAAAACAAACTTAGCGGAGGAGTTAAAATGGCAGAGAAGTAGGGGACCCGTGGCTTTCCTTGTCCTTGAACATAACTGTATTGAGGTCAGATCACTTAGAACATTCAGGAAATTGATCTGAAGACTGGGAGAAGGATCTCCATAATTGGAAGGAGAGAGCATGGAAGGTGGGAAGTGCATGGAAGTGAACTGAGGGAGAGAAAAATTTGTGATACCATGAGGGGAGGAAGCCCTTTCTTTATGGAGAGAAAAAGGGAGAAAGAGAAAGAGTTAGGGGTTGAGAGAGTACATGATCAGGCACACACACACACACACACACACACACACACACACACACCTCTAGACTATAGACTGAGGAAAAAGGCATACTGAGTGTCGCAAACTTTTTGCAGAGATCATGTAGAGCTCAAACTCTGAGGTTCTGGAGGTATGCAAATTTTGAAAGGAAGGAGGTGTGGCCAGTTCCCCCCGGGGAGGAGGGTGTTGACACAGGAGCACACAAAGTGGTGTAGGGATCTCCTGGATAGCACTGAGAGAGAATGTTCCCCTTCCTGGAGTACATTTGGAAGGTGGTATATTGCCTCTCCAAGGTCTTTAGTCCTTGACGACAGCAAACATCCTTTCTTTGGCAGGGGACAGAGGCATGTGCACAGGGTGGATAATCTGATTGCTGCTTTTTGCTGAGCTATACCATAGATTATGGGCACTGTACAGGTATGGGGCTGTTTTTCTGGGACAAAGAACACCAGACAGAGCTGGTTGGAAAACTCCACTCCGAAGAAGGGAGCATTTCCCCACAGTGCAGTGTCCTTTAAAATTTGGAGTTTTGAACCCAGCACACACCAAAGATAAAATGCAGGAGATGTGTGGCACAGGGAATGTTGATGGCCCTCACAGCAGGGGTGTGAGATCCCCTAAGGACAAGAATGGGGTGGCACCATTTTCTCCCTCACCACCAACACAGTGGGACTGCAGAAAAGAACACAGAGGCCCCCAGTAGAGGCAGGAGTCCCTTAGACCAAACCCTGCCTCCCTGTACCTGGCAAAGTGTGTATTTACTAGGGCAGGTCTGACTCTGATTCAGCATAGCAGTGGGCCTCTCCCCCAGAAAAACAGCATAGGCAGTACTCTGCATGCACCAAGACCATGGAGTGCTCAAAAGTGTCACCTGCATTTGGCCATGAAAATAGGACCATGTTTTAATGTTTTTTTTTTTTTCTTGCTTCTCTTTCTTTCTTTCTTTTTTTTGGAATCAGTTTTTTTTTCCCCCATTTCCTTTCTCTCTTCCTCTCTCTCTTATTTATTTATTTGATCAGGCTTCTTTTTTCTTTTCTTTTTCTTTCCTCTTTTTTCTTTCTTTTTCTTTGGAATCAGGGTTTATAGTTTTTTGATTGTGTATTTGTTGGGAAAGGAATGAATTGGTGATTGACAGATTAGACTATGGAAAATAACAAAGCTGAAGAGGGAAAAAGTACTATTAGATCACAAAGGTAGACTTAGGGAACTCAGTGATTCATTAAGGTGAAGTAATTTCCATATCATAGGAGTCCCAGAAGAAGAGTGGGAAGGAATGGCAGAAGGTTTATTTGAACAAATTATAGCTGAGAACTTTCCTAATCTGGGGAAGCAAACCGGCACTCAAATCCAAGAGGCACAGAGAACTCCCCTCAAAAATCAGGAAAAATAGATCAATACCATGACCTATAATAGTGAAACTTGCAAAATACAAAGATAAAGATAAATCTGAAAGCAACCAGGAATAAAAGATCCTTAACCTACAAGGGTAGACAGGTAAGGGAGAAGCAAATCTATCCACTGAAACTTTGCAGCCCAGAAGAGAGTGGCAGGAAATACTGACTGTGCTACATGGGGAAAATATGCAGCCAAGAATACTTTATCTGACAAGATTTTCATTCAGAATAGAGGGAGAAATGAAGAGTTTCCAAGACTAGCAAAAACTAAAGGAATTTGTGACCACTAATCCAGTTCTGCAAGAAATATTAAAGAGGACCCTCTGAGCAGGAAAAAGAGACCAAAAGCAATAAAGACTAGAAAGGAATAGAGAAAATTTATAGGAGCAGTGGCTTTACAGGTACTGCCAAGATATTACATTCATATCTATCAACAATTCCTCTGTAAATGATCTATATAATCAGGGAATTACAAATCAAAACCACAATGAGATATTATCTCACATCTGTTAACATGACTAGCATCAAAAAGACAAGAGATGGAGCCCCTGGGTTGCTCAGTTGGTTAACTCTCTGAGGTCAGCTCAGGTCATGATCCCAGGGTCCTGGGTTTGAGCCCCATATTGGGCCCTGCACTCAGTGTGGAGTCTGTTTCTCCCTCTCCCTCCGACCTCCCTCCACCCTGCTTGTCCACTCAATCTCTCTTTCTCTCTCTCTCAAATAAATAAATAAAATCTTTAAAAAAAAAAAACAGGAGATAACAAATGATGGCAAGGATGTGGAGAAAAGAGTGTGTGTACTGTTGGTAAGAATATAGTGCTACAGCCACTATGAAAAACATTATGGAGGTTCCTCAAAAAACTAAAGATAGAAGTACTATATGATCTAGCAATTCCACTTCAGGGTATATATCCAAATGTAATAAAACCATTAGCCTTAACCAAAAAAAAAAAAAAAAACAAAAAAAACTTACAAAAGATCAGACTTGTTAATACTTTGTAAGCCTCTGGAAAGTGCTCCATCACTGGAAGAGAATATTCATATGTCCTTCATATGCTATGATTAATCAGATACAAATAGGAATAAAGCTTTGCTAATAAAAGTATTTTAATATGATAGTTGCCTTCAACAAATATTTTTGTATGTTTAGTATTTTTAAACAAACAAAATTAACCTAAGAGCATAGGGAAGCACTTGTTGGTAGACTAACCAAACTATTTTATTAAAATTAACATTTTTTTCATAATTAACGTCCATCATCAAATCTATAGTTCATAGGTATTTCTATCTTACTGAATTGAATTGGGCTTCACAGGTCAATTACTTTTACTTTATTTCAACACAGAGGAACATAAAAAAAATGACTGTTATGTTATACTCAAATGGCTCAACTTCATATTGAATCCTTTAGAATGTTACCTTAGTTGTGGGAAAACAGTTTTTAAATTGAGCTTTAAAGACTTCCTAACATATTTTAAAATACTGCATTTTTTTTAGAGCATCAGAGGAAAGGAAGTGAAACAAATTATTCAGTTACCTAAGATTTCAAGTTCATTTTAGGTTTAATCACCAAAGTCAATTGCATTTGGAATTTTTAGATGTAATTCTTTTCTGCAAATTTTAGATCCCAGGGACATCAAATGCAGTATTATAGATCCAAAGCTTTTTGTTATAGAATACTTGCAGCATTAATAGGCTGACACTGTTTGGATAATCTCAATCATTCAAAAGCCTTTTAAAATATTTTTATTGTTTTAGAGTCTAATAAACTAACAGAATTCCATTTCCATGTTACTTGAGTCTTTGAATCTCTTGCCAGAATTCTGACATCCATTAGCCATTGTCTGAATTAGATGACTGCTGTGGTAAAGAATAAGCCATAACAAATTATCTCATTACAAATATAATATACATGACAGCTGGAATTTTTCTTTCTCTTATTTTTATTCTGGCTGACATAAGCTGCTAACTGTAGTTTCCCATTTTCTCAATAAGGTTTTTGGCAGGTTCAGAAAGGTACTTTGCTAAAAGCTTCTTATAATGCAAAGAAATAGAAACCAACAGGTTCTCCTGATATTAGTTTTCCTTTTTTTTTCATTTTTGCCCCTGATAGTCAATTCAGTCATTTATATTAATGTCTATGTATGATAATTTCTGTTTTTGCTTATGCTTCACTTATTTTACTTTTAGAAAATGTCAATAATAAAGTGATTTAGTGCTGAAAATGACTTTATATGACTTTAAGTGACTTCATATGACACAGTATAAAATGTTTTTAATAATTCTTAAAACATGTAGACTTCAATAAAGCTAAATTAAACAATATTTGAATAATAGAAACAACAGTAAAATCTAAGATCCAAATTATTTATTATTTAATCTCTTAATTTATAATATAAAGAAATTTCTTAAAATCTCTGGAATATTAATATATATATTTGGTTGCATCACTATACACATAATTGTTCTTTATCTCTCAGTTATAACCTCAAAAAGGGAGTATGATTTCAACATTGTTTACATACTGAATATCTCTTCATACATGTTTTCTTTCTAAGCAATGCTGTCAAGCAGAAACAAACATGTATGAGCTATTTAAAAGCTATCAGGTGTCACCATTTGTAGAAATGCCAAATTATACAGTATGTGCGAGTATTATTTCTCCTTCTCCTCTGTCTCTCTCCCTCCTGTCTTTATCTCTCTTCCAGTGATGCTCATGATACAATGATCCATGCCTGGAGGGAGTGTCTCACTGACTTAACTAAGAAATGTTAGATATAATCAAGCCACAGAAGACTTAAAACTGTCATTCCAGCTTTTCTCTGTAATTGATCCCTCTTTACACAATTCAGCCTCAGGAAGAAGCATGATATAAGCAAAGGCGAAAGAAATCAGTAAGGATTATCAACAGTGGGAATTAGTTGTTTTGTTTTTTTTTTTTTGAATTTTCACCATCATTAAGGGTGAGAAAGGAGTAAAAATAGATATTTTATTCTTAAATGTGTAATGACTAGGAAGGCAACAAAGATGGAAAATGGTCACACTGAATAATGAAAACATCAGAAATTGAAAAACTGAGTATCAATCTATTACCTTTTATATTTCTCTATCGATGATTACTTCTCCTTTCCTCTTTGAACTTTAATTTTTGCTATGTTATTCATACAATAATTTAAACAAGCTAATTTACACACCATTCCCTCTAAATTGTTTTATTACAATTACCCTTCATTTATATTATGTTTTATTCTGTACAAAATGATTCTACTAGAATTATATGTATTTTTAAGCATTCGCGTTTTAAAATAATTTAATTACATATAAATGTTATACCTATGTGTGTCTTTTGTGTAACATTATGTCGGAAGAAAGCTCAGAAGCATATGACTATACTAACAGAATTGAATCTTGTGATTGTTCTGTTATCTTCACTAGAGAATGACACAGATTCACCTGTTTTCCAACCTAATTATTCTAGGGCACAGCAGCTGAAAATATATTTCTGAATCTCAAACTTCTTTTAGTTCTTGATTGCATTAATTCTTGTGTTTATTTGAGGGCTAAGCACTGTGTCAGGTTTTAGGAACACATTAGTGAAAAAATGATGTGACCCTCCCTTACAGGTTGTTTCAAATATGGTTGTACATTCCATTGCATCTGCTGCAAAGCCAAGCTTAGTTCTATGGCCTCTGACATAATTGAGTTCTATGCTTGTTACCTTGGAAGAAATGTCCAATTAACCCTCATAGAGAGAGAGGAAGAGAAATTAACTTAGCTCTTTTTTCACTTTCTTTTTTTTTTTTAAGATTTTATTTATTTATTTGTTGAGAGAGAGAGAGAGCGAGTACAGGCAGACAGAGTGGCAGGCAGAGGCAGAGGGAGAAGCAGGCTCCCTGCCAAGCAAGGAGCCCGATGTGGGGCTCGATCCCAGGATGCTGGGATCATGACCCGAGCCGAAGGCAGCTGCTTAACCAACTGAGCCACTCAGGCGTCCCTCTTTTCTCACTTTCATCACCATCTGTTTGTTTTCTCTTCCTTTCATATTCTTGCAGAATGTAATAAGACACACACACACACACACACATACCTTATTCATGTTACTGAATATTAAAAGTAATTTAACAGTGTCTCAAAAATACTTCCTTTGTAAGAGACCTAAGGATTTCTATCACCCATAATTTATGTGATGACTATTAATAATTTATTTTTACATGTATGTATATAGAAATTATGATATTCCCATATCCACTAAGGCATACAAATTACTACTATAACTTATACAATACTTGTATAAAAATGAGTTTATTTGTAATTCACACATTCTTCCTGTATTTTTTCAGTTGCATGAGACCTTTTCTAACTCTTTGTAATTTCCAGTACATTTAATAGTGCATCTTCCAGATTACACCACTTTGCACATTGTTTATTTTTTTCTTAAATCCATAGTTACATATGAAAATCTGGAGTAGATTGTCTCTACAAATCCTTAGCCATGTGCCTTTTTCAAAATTACTTAACCTCTATTACTCAATTTCTTCATCTGTATATCAGGGATAATAATATTTATCTTATAGGGTTAGCAAATCAACCATGTAAAGCAGTTATAAAATTTCCTGGTACATAGTAAGTACTAAGTAAATGCGGGCAATTTATTATTTTTAGGACCTAACATGTGGCTGCATTATGGCAGGTGTTAAAATGTTGGGAATAATAAAATGTGACCCCTCTCTTCACTGTAACTATTTACCTTCCAAGGTCCAGAGTAAACATGTACATCCTGTTCTATGAAGCTGTTGCTAACAATCAGAAAGGCTAGCTGCCAATGTTCTTTCAACTTCTTCATAGCACTTTTTTGTCTTATCTTTGTTGAAATAAGCATTAAAACCCAATATTTTAGACTCTGGGATGGAGACTCAGAAAATATGGTTGAAAATTCTGGTATTGTTAAACTTCTAACTTGTCAAAACTTCAATTTCCTCACATGTTAAGTGAAGATAATAGTAATTTTCTCATAGAGTTTCTGAAATAAATTAATAAAGGTATGCCTGTAAAGGACCAAACAAATTGTGAACATATATAAATGCCAACTATGTCATTATAATGATTGATCCTTTCATGTTCTCATCATTCCAAGCATCTGTCATCCAATGGACTATGGTCAAAAAGATGGCTTTGAGGAATTAAGTCTCTTAGGAAATTTGAGAAATGTGGAGTCCATGACCTACCACAATTTTAGCAAGTTTTTACTTAGAGTGAGGTTTTTTTAAAGACTCCAGGTGATATGTAAATTATACAAATTGAAATGGACTGTTCTATGTCTTGGCATCCTGTGGTATGTCATAAAACAAATCAGTTTGCAAATAATGAGCTATATGAGTGTTTTTAGCTGTTTGGAAAGTGTGGGAAACATACCTCCTAAACACCTCGAAGAACCATATTTCCTCCCTTTCTTCCTTCTTACTTCCCTTCCTTCCTTCTTTCTCTCCTTCCTTCTCTTCTCATTTTCTTCCCTTCTTTTTCCTTTCTCTTGCTTTTATTTGTTTCAACATAAACACCTAGAAGGCCATGCAGTACATTATATCTTAAAAATAAGGTACTTTGTAGGAGATAATTTTTAATAACAACTTATATTTTATTTCAGAATACAGAAAATGTCAGGCCAAATAAAACTAAATGAGCATGATTTCTCAAATGACCACTGAGTGATAAAGATGGAACATATCTAGTATCTGCTTTATTAAATAAAATGGGAAATGTAGGTAAGTGACAAGATGGCATTAGGTTTTTTCACTGCTAGCATGTGTCTGTCCATCCCATTCCCCAGACTAAAGACAAATGACTTAACAGTCAGAATGCACAGAATATTCCTCCTTAATTTGCCTCATTTGTTGGTATGTGTTGTTGCAGAACTTTTGGAAAACATTAAATTACTCTCTTTGTATGTATCTTGGCAACAAACTGAAACATATATGGTTTCTGCTCAATCTTTACATTTTCTAACTTATATTACCCAGTGTGTCTACATTGGAGTTATTTTGTATGAAAAATTCTTCTATTTTGTCATTTTTAAATTTCCATTGTTCCTTTCAGCACTCAGTGTATTCCTACTTTGATTTTTTATTTGCCATTAATTACCTGTTCTCAAATGTTTGTATGATAAAGTCTCTTGATATCCCAGGAGAGAGTATATTATAAAGTTAGATTTTGAGACATCTGAGTCTTTTGTCAATGTTGACTGGAGGAGAGCTTCTCATATTCTTTAAGAGAGGAAATTGATATCATACTACACATCAGTAACATTTTTTTTTTTCCTCTAAGAGAATGGCAAAGAGCCAGTGAAACACTCAGTGGAGTTTTCTATTGATTGTCCTGTGGCATGCAGGAGAGTATGTATTTCTGTGTCTGAGGCAGTATGATTCTATTGTTGAAGAAGGGTAAGTCTCCTATAGACTAATAAATATAAAGATGAGGATTTTTTTCAGTATTGAAGTGATGGGGTCATGGCTTTAATATATTAGCCAAGAAGAAAGAATTTGGTCCAAGTTGGGACTGATGTTTATAATATGGATATCACATGGTTCCATGTCCTTCATTAAATGAGATGCTTTTTAAGGGCATGCCATTACAATTATTTGGCTAATGTTTCGACTTTGGATCATATATTACATAATAACAGCCATTTGGCGAAGGTGAGCTTATCTGGCATGATGCTTCGAAGTTTCTACTATTTGAACACTCTTCAAATAGTAGAGTGCTTTTGAGCATGCTTCCTCCACTACCTGGGTTATTCTACCGTGGTTTTAACAAGTCAAAACTTACTCTTTTATGATTCACTTCAAACTATACTTTTGCAATTCAATTTACAAGGTTGAAAAGTGACACAAATATATTAGTATGCTCAAGAACAAATAATATTTAATAAGTAGAAATTTCAGAAAAATTTTGATACAAAAGTGAAAGTGTTTCATACTAAGTTATGAACAAATAGATAAAAAGAAAGTAATTCTCTGGTTCTTTATGGAAGATTAACCACAGAAACATAATTTTTCTTTTGTGTATAACTGTGAGAAGAGTCAATAAGCATTAGTGTTTTATCTCTAAAGAAGAAATATCCAGGTTAGAATCAGGATAACTTAAGAAGCTACTCCTACTGTTCAGAAAATAACACCCTAACAATATGAGAATGTGAATGTTCAAGTGGACAGAATTTTGTAGCTGGTGGGGGTCTGTTGGTGGAATTTAAACCTTCACTATCCCAGAGGAAGACGAGTCAATATATTGTAGGAGTAAAAGAGGAAACAAAAAAAGGGAGGTTCTATTTTGTGCACATTTGTAAGTTCAGGCAAAAGCTTTTGAGACTTTTGGGATCCACAGATCTTCTCCACTGACATCAGCCAGTATGGCTGAAAAATCAGATTTTAAATATCCATATGGCCATACTTGTCCTCATAATTAGTCAATACTGCTGCATGGGGAAACATGGAATGAGAATTGGAAACTCACCCTCCTGGAGTCCGATATGTATCCACTTGTAGGAACAGGGGTAGCTCAGAGACGGATAGAATGGAAGAGGCATCACATGTTATGCTTCCCTTTACTTTTAAAACATATTCTTTATTCTCCAGCAGCACCTACATGCTCAGAGTAAATCTGTCACTTGTTAATCAATACAAAAGTTCTCTATATTGCTTATAAACACTAGAATGAAACAAGAGAAACTAAAAAATTATTTTAAAGCAAGAAACCCTCCATTAAACAGTAATAAAAAAGATTATCAGATAAGAATTGAATGTATTACAATCAGATGCTGATTGTAGTTTTTTCCTAAAAGCAACCCCCTCAAAAAAACACCACCCCCCAAACCCCCAAAACCTCAAATCATTATTTTCATATTAAAAAAACCAGGAGTCTCTAGGATCTTCATTCACATGACTTTTAATGCTTGAATAATGGGGATGATACACAACAGCAGGACTACAGTTTTAGGTTAATGTCCATTCAGAAAGATTTTTCCCCCTGTAGTGTGGAGTAAATAAAAAGCACTGCACTATACAGATATGTAAGAAGATTGAAATCTTCACCGAATTTATTTCTTGGATAGCCATTAGAGATCATCTATCCCACTTGCTCATTCTATGGATGATGAAATTGAAGCTCAAAGAACTTATAAATGTGCTCAAAAGAATAAAAAAAAAAAACAACAACAACCCAGGATTGTAATCTCTTATACCTCAATGTGACTTTTTTGTTTGCTTTCTAAGGAAAAAACTTTTTAATATCTGTCAACTTCCAGCTTCATTCTCAAAGGTGAAGTTTTATTTCTGAAGGAATTTAGGGCTAAAGTATAATATTTTCTTAAGGGCATATTACAATAAGGACTCTTAGTGATTTTAAAGTATCTTAATGAGTTCTGAAAAAACATTTAAGAAAATGAAACATGCATATGTTATACATTTTTAATGTTAGTACTTTCAATTATATTAAAAGGATGCACTGTATTAGGTTGGCACTTTATCACAGTAATTCAACAGATAGTGTGATTGAATATATAGTTATAATAACCAAACTGAGCATAAAAATCACTCAGAGGTATATGAAGAAGTGGTTTGTACCTGTGAGGCTCTGTTAGTGGAGACCAGCATGATGGTGGTAAGTAGTGATTATAGCTCATATTCCACCACTGTCTCGATTGCAACATTCTCTCAACAGTTAAGTGCTCCTTTCCTCTGTCTAGACACATTAAAAAGGACTTTCAGTTGCTCCAAGGTCACTTTCAGACTTTCGCACTAATTCAACTGAAATAAATTTGTGCATGACAATATCAATTTTGGACTTTATATTTTTAGTGAAAATTAAATTTTATACTACTTATTAAATAATTGACAAAACAAATCAAGCCTCCTTTCATTGTGTGTGCACTTTTATTTTTACTTCTCCTCTATGCCTCCTACATTATCATAGCATATTAGTTACAATGATTTACAGCGGTATCTTATTTTGTTTCAGTATATAGATTATAAAGGGAAGGTTAAAAATAATGGAATTCCTTTTTGCAAACTTGTATATTGTTCAATAAGCACAAATTACATCTGAGTTTTTAATATCTCTCACTTATAAGACATTAGCTTTAAAGCATGAAGAAAATCCTGTAATAATTTTAGTCAGCATACTTCTGATTGAACATTTTAGTAGACTAAGAATTTTTCTCACAAAATATTTTTGAAATACATTTTCAACTGCTAATACTGGAGTTCAGACACATTAGAAAGCCACTTTAACATTTATTGGGAAGTTCTACATCAGAACCTCAGAATGGAACATATATAAAATATATTCAATACGAGCATTTCAGGATATTAGGGCAATTTGGCTGCGACATCTGTTACTCCACTGATCACCAGGTTTGATTTGGTGGATCTGCTTGGTGAGGCGGGCATCCCCTTTTCCCCTCACCATTCATTGCATGTCCCTCCGTAGCTGTGTGCTAGCTTGAAGAGGACCACCTTTCCAGATAAGGGAGGACTGTTTTGTCAAGGGTATAGGAGTGCTGCTCTCCTCTGTTGGAGCCTCCAAACAAGCTCTCAATATGAGAATTTTACTATATTCTAATATCTTAAGCATTACATGATATTAAAGCAATACAGAATAATATTAAAGTCTAAGATTTGAATAAAATTACAGAGACTAGACAAAAAATATTTCTAGGCTGCAAAGGAAATGATAACTCTCATGTGGTTTATCAAGGCTAATAATTAAAACCGAGTGACATTTGGCTTTCTAACATTTGCATCTCAAAATAAACTACTGATTATAATACACATTTTACTTAATTAAACAATTAGTGTAGTAAAGGAGAAAAATATATTTGCAGGTGATTTCTTATTTACATACCTTTAGCTTCTTCCTAAAATGAAATTATATGCGGGGTGCCTGGGTGGCTCAGTGGGTTAAGCCACTGTCTTCGGCTCGGGTCATGATCCCAGGGTCCTGGGATCGAGCCCTGCATCGGGCTTTTTGCTCAGCAGGGAGCCTGCTTCTCTCCTCTCTCTCTGTCTGCCTCTCTGCCTACTTGTGTGATCTCTGTCAAATAAATAAATAAAATCTTAAAAAAAAGAGTATACATATTAAAAAAAATGAAATTATATGTGATCATGTTCAGTTATTGCCCTGGACAAGTTCTGGTTTCATAATAGCAATGTTACATTGAAGTGGGAATTCCTTTTTATCCCAAGTCCCAATTAGTTATGTTCAAGTTTAAACAAAATATTTTCCCAACTTTTTAAAAAGGATTTTATGCTGAAAATAATCTGTGTGATATGTATTATGATTAGACATAAAACACCTACTGCCTTGCTAATAGCTGAAACTAATGTTTTCATAGGGAAGGGATGGACTATTGAGCTGAGAGATTAGAGACCTACATTCCACTCCCATTCCTATCACTTGCTAATTGTGTCATATTGGATAAACTGCTTCACCTCTCACTGGCTTTCAGTTTTCTCCTGAATGGAGGAAATTACACTAAGTGATCTTCAATATGCTTTCCATTCCTTCATTTAAGTTTGGAATTATGTAACCCTGACAAGTTTTCAAATACACAAGCAAGTATTCAACTTCATTTAGTCACTGATAACTGCATAACCTATTTGCTATGCTGGGTCTAATAGCAATTACTTGCATAGTGTTTTATGTGAAATATATGAATTGTGATTTGAATAGGGCTGATATAAAAAATCAGTAAGGTCATCACAGTCTTACATATGATTATAAAAGGCAATATATTACCGCTTTAAAGGATTTAAAAAAATTAGAAACTATACCAAAAAGTTAAGATCATTTTTAATTCAATGACCTAAAATAATCATTGATCATACTTCAGTGTTTTTTCTTCTTTTTCTATCACACATTAAATAATTCAACATTTTTCAAATATTTTTTCAAAATAATTTTTCAAAATAAATAATTATTGGGTACTTCATTGATATTTTTGAACTTTTCTTTATTCTTTTGAAGTCCTATTGCTTTTCTTATTTGCATGTGTGTGTGTGTGTGTGTGTGTGTGTGTGTGCGCGTGCACATCTGTGTATGTGTTTACTCCTCAAACACTGGGGACATTGTACCTATATTTCATATTTGTTGAAATTTTTCTAATTTATTTGACACTTAATTTTAAACATTTTATTATTTAACTTTCATTCATTTCCAGTCATTGTTTTACTCTTCCTTTGTGATTCCTAGTATTGCTATGCAGTTTATAAATCCCGTCCTCATTTGCAAATTAACAGACTCACATATAAGAAGGCATTTAGTAAATACATATTTACGTATTTAATTTTTTAAATACTGAATATTTCAATCTTCAAACAATGGATATAAATTTTGGAATCTACTATACCATTAAAAATTAGGTGGATTTTTTTTTTCTTTGCAATAACAAACTTCATCCAAAGCACTTGCTAGCTAACTCATATTTTTCATATTATCTTTAGTAGTTTTTATTAAATGTTGAATTTCCCAGATATATCAGGACCGAGATTGCATATATATTTTCTGGTCTTTAACCTGTTTATTCTTTGAAAACCCTGTTTTAGTTGTTGCAACTTTATGGCATTTTGTGATACTTTATTTTATTTATTTTTTTGTCTTGTGATAATTTAAAGCAAACATACCCAAGCCCTCATTGCACTATAAAGACTATCTTGGAAATTCTGCATTGGTATGTAACTTTCTATTATGTTTCACACCTTGAAAACCTTTAGATTATTCTTATTTTTAATATCTTATTCTTGAAAAATAAAGACAAAATGGTAAGATATATATCAGTAATTCATAATATTTTTAGTCATTTCTGATAAAAGAAACTGGGAAACATAATTAATATCAGATGTAAATGTAAGAACATATTTATATTAATTCCAGAATCTGCTAGCTATATAAATGTAGAAAACTATCTGGTAATGCTAATATTTTTTATGCTCTCCAGATGTTGTTCCAAAAGTTACTGAAAGTAGAATTTAAGATTTTTTTCTAACTGATAAAAATGCTATGATACATTTTTCATAATTTATACTATGTAGTTATCTATTTCAGTTTCTTATCCAAAAAATTACAGCCATATCTTCCATGCAAAATTGTTCAACTATTTTTCATCAGGCCTAAAAATTTCCTGAAAGAAATCAATGCTGAAATCAATCACTATTTGTAAATGTAAAGGTCTTTTAACACTGAACAAAATGTTCTTTCTAAAATTTTCATATCATCAGTATGGTAATAGATATGATATATTGACTAACCATACACATTTGAAAATATATTTTTAGAAAAAATATCAAAAATATATGCCAAATGCTTCTGCAGGATGATATTCAGTATAATTATCTTATACAATTTAGTTAGGACTTTTTCCCTAAGGATTTTCAAGTTAAACACTAATTTTGAGATAAAAATTATATTTCTGTATTTTTGGTTTTTAAAGTATTTTGTCTTTTAGACTGCCTTTTAAAAAGACAATTCCTATTGTCTCTGGTGCTTTACTGAGTTTTTATATTGTGTCTAGAAGAAGTTTCCTTTTTTTTTTGCTTAGAATTAACTGACCATTTTGAAGCTGAGGATTGATACCTTTTATTAGTTCTGGAAAATTCTAAGCAATTATAACTTCACATATCTAATATGCCTCTCCCATCTCCCAGGGACTCTGGTCGATATATGTTAAACACTGACTATACTCTCCACATCTCTTATTCTTATCTCTATTTTCCTTCTCTTTCTCTTCGTGTGGTATGTTCTGGAATATTTCTTCTGATGCATTTTCTTCAGTTAAATAACTTTTTGTTGTGTCTAACCCATTGCCAAATATGTGTAATGTGGGTTTTTAAAATTATTTACACTAAAAAAATTTATTCATTTCTTCCCCATCTAACCCCCTACCTCTGTCAACCACCCATCTGTTCTCTGTATGTATAAGCTTAAATTTATTATATATTAAAATATATATTTAATATATAAAACACATATATATTTTAGATTCCACATATAAGAGATATCATATGGTATTTGTCTTTATCTGTCCAACTTATTTAACTTAGCATACTGCCCTTTAGGGCCATCCATATTGTTGCAAATGGCAAGATTTCATTCCTTCCTTTTTTTTCAATTTAATTTTATTTTTCAGTGTGCCAAGATTCATTGTTTATGCACCACACCCAGTGCTCCATGCAATACATGCCCTCCTTAGTAGTAATTAGTATTAATTTCTTAAGTATTAAGTATTCTTAGTATTAATTAGTATTGATTTCTTAAGACCAAATAGTACTTCATTCTGTGTGTGTGGGTGTGTGTGTGTGTATCACAATTTCTTTTTTCATATCTTGGTTATCATAAAAAATGCTGCAATGAATATCAGGGTGCATATATCTTTTTGAATTAGTGCTTTTGTTTTGTTTATATAAATACCCAGAAGTGAAATTGCTGGATCATATGCCAGTTCTATTTTTAATTTTTGAACAACCTCCATACTGTTTTCTATAGCAGCTACACCAATTTATATTTCTACCAACAATGTACAAGGATTCTATTTTCTCTATTTCCTTGTTAACACTTACATAAGAATAGTCTTTTTGGTAACAGCTATTCTAACAAGTATGAGGTGATATCTCATTGTGGTTTCAATTTGCATTTCTCTGGAGATTTTTGGTATCATGCATCTTTTCATGTGCCTGTTGGCCATCTATATGACTTCTCTGAAAAATTACTATTCACATCTTCAGACCATTTTTTTTTTTAAATCAGGTTGTTTGCTTTTTTGCTATTGAGTTACAGGAGTTTTTGTATATATTTTGATATTAGCCCCTTATCAGATTTATGGATTGTATACACATTATCATTCACTAGGTTGCCTTTTTGTTTTGTTGATGATTTTCTTTGTTTATGCAGAAAATGTTTAGTTTAATGTAGCTTGACTTGCTATTTTACTTCTGTTGCTTTTGCTTTTGGTGTTAGATTAAAAAAAATCATCATGAAAACCTATGTCAAGGAGATTACCACCAATGTTTCTTCTAGGAGTTTTATGTTTTTGGGTCTTACATTCAAGTCTTTAATCCATTTGGAGTTATTTTTTGTGTATGGTGTAAAATAGTGCTCCCGTTTTATGCTTTTGCATATGGCTGTCTGATTTTCTCAACACCATTTATTGAGAAGACTCTCTTTTCCCCACTGTGTGTTCTTGGCTACTTTGTTGTAAATTAATTGACCATATATGCATGGGTTTATTTCTGGGCTCTCTATTCTGTTCTATACTATCCCGTTCTGTTCTGTTCTCTATTCTGTTTTGAGCCATATGTCTGTTTTTGTGCCAGTATTGTGGCATAATTTTTTTTAATTACCACACTTTTTTTTAAAGTTTTATTTCTTTATTTGAGAAAGACAGCACAAGTGAGCAGGAGAAGGGACAAAGGGAGAGAGAATCTCAAGTGATCTCCCTGCTGAGCACAGAGCCTGACATAGGGCTCGATCTCATGACCCTGAGATCTTGACCTGAGTGGAAATCAAGAGTCAAATGCTTAACTGACTGAGCCATCCAGGTGCCCTTAGTCACTATAGATTTAATTTTAATGATTAAAGCTTTATAATACTTTTGTATTTTAATTGTAATTACTATACCTTTACAATATAGTTTGAAATCAGGAAGAATGAAGCCTACAGCTTTGTTCTTTCTCAAGATGACTTTGATATTAAAATAAATTTTTGATACTTCATAGAATACTATTACATATGTCAGTCCACAGGCCCTGTCTTTATCTTAATAAATATAGGTATAGGTAAAATAAACTAGTTTAATCTATATTAAAGAGAACCAAAGATGTACTTACTATAATCAGTATATGCTGATTTTAAAAGTATTTGGGAATTAATAACAATTTGCATCTTGTAATGAATATTACATATATTTTGAAGCTGGCCATGATTTCCTAAAGAATCTTGCATCCTCTAAAAAAAGAACAATATCATCTGAAGGTAGAAATAATCTATAGTTCAAAAAACATAAATGATCTATCTGTTTAAAGAGCATACCCATGTGCTCCAAAAAGTCCCACCTTTTTGAAATGGCTGGGCTTCCCTGAAATACAATATGGTGGTTAGTCCAAGAATAGAGAAACTGAAGTTTCTTTTAAAGATTCTTAAGCATAGTCCTCGAGAGGGTGAATTTTAAAGTAAGTGATGTGTTCTTTCTCTACTCTCAGCATGACCTCAGAGACAGTTAAACTGCTTTAAAGTTTTAACTTTGTTAAAGAGGCTTAGATGTTTAAAATAGTCCAACAGGAAGCCTGGAAGTGGGAGAGTAAATGTATTTTCAGGGTTGGGCTAACTTTGAAGCAAACATGAATGGTATTAAAATCTAATATCAAAGGCTCTGTCTTCAGATCAGTAAAAATTTAGATAAACTTGAAATCTTTTGATTATTAAGAACAACAGTGCATTTCATTACAATCTTTTGTTACCACCAAACCAAATAATCAGCCACAATCATCTTGCCAGTGTTATCTGAATATATGCACTATAGTTTTCACAAAAACAAATAATATTGTTTACTTAAGATATAGTTTATGTCTTTCTCTTAAACAGTGTTGGGATAGAACTATAAAGCTTAGAATATTCTTATGGTGCTATGCTTTTATAAGCAACTTATTAGCTTAAAATACATCTAGATAAGTTAATACTGATTCTAAGGGGATCCAGTTTTTCTTTGCCCTGTTAGGTGTGTTTTGAGGGTGTCCATGAAGTGGCACTAAAGTATTTTTTTGTTTAAATTTACTTGTCATTTGCATTGAAGTGGTCTTTAAAAAATATATTAAAATTTATCTTAGAGACAGATAGAGAGACAGTATAAGTGGGGGGAGAGCAGAGGGAGAGAGAATCCCAAGCAAACTCTGCTGAAAGAGGAGCCTTACTTGGGGCTCCATACCAGGACCCTGAGATCATGACCAGAGCTGAAATCAAGAGTCGGATGCTTAACTGAGAGACACTCAGGTGCCCTGCATTGAAGTGTTTCTTGCAGAGTTTAGAGCCGTGAAAACAGATGAGAAATATAATAACAGATAGAAGGATTTTAAGTTAATAACATGAAAAATTATATAAATTCAGTTAGAAAAGCAGGACATTGTTAATTAATTGACTCTCTTCATTTAGTACTTATTTTAAAAATTAATGCCCTAGAGCACAGTTTATCTGGATTTTCAGTCTGCAGTAGATAAAGCTAAAGGGCAACGATTATTTATTGTATGTGAGTTCAACACATTTTCCTTCTATTTTTCTTTTGGTTAAGTGAAATTAAGCTTCCAGGGAAGTTTACATAGAAACTGTTAAGATTTTTCTTTATCATCCCAGATAACTGATATGTAGACTTTAAATGGTGAATTTAAATAGGAATTCCTATTAAATTTTATCTCACTGTTTTCTAATGATCTTCCTAAGCATATTAAGATTATTTTGAATTATGCATAGTTATATCACAGATATGTATATCTATCAATTACACAAACATGTGTTTTCATCTTCAACCAAATTATTAAATAAAATACTGAATAAGTTACACAGCTCATAATACAATTTCACAGACACACCTTCAGCATCTCCCTTCTTCATTCTTTGCTTCTTTTCACTGAACTATTAATTTTAAAAGAATTATGAGGAACTAATTATAGTCTATTCTTATTATTTACCACAATCGTACTATGAAGTCACAGGGACACTGAATTAGCAAATAAAAGTTTACTCTCTTTAGGGAAAATTCAAGATTAGTTTCCTATGAGCTTCTGGTCACAACATTTCCATTAACCAATAAATAGATGACTTTGTTTAATGTATGTTTCTGTTTAACACTTTGTTTAGTACATTGTTTAGTAGCTTGACACCTTGTTTAGTAGTGTTGTTGACTCAGTAACATTGAATTCACTGCCAATAGCACTATAATTCATGCCTGAAGGAAGATTTCCTAACACAGGCATTTTCTCCATAAGCCATATAACAGGCTAATTGCATCTAGGAACCTTAGACAACACTCAGTTGGGGGTGTTTTTAAACAGAAAAAAAAGAATCATGCAGAAAAGAGCATAAAAATGCAAAAACATGGTACTTTAGACCCTGAAAAGGACACTTATTTATAATAGGAGAATTTAAGCAAGAAGACAGAGAAAAAACATGTTGATCTCATATGGGAATGGGTGCACTGAGCGACTCATATTTTTTGCTATTCTGTGCATGCACATGTTCACCAATTACTTGAAAATACAGTATTGATTTTGGAGTTACAAATAACATTGTTAGCAAGCAGATGAATTCACAAATATAAAATCTGCAAACAACGAGGAGCAATTGCACATGTTAAGCACCATTCTTAGAGGTGCCGACACAGTCAAATAAAATATGGTCCCTTTTTTCAAGGATCTTTAATCTTTGAGTATATTGGAAGCCTCAATCTTCACAAATATTTGTAACTTACTTCCTTCTCTCTTTACACAGATATTTACTAAGAAAGGGGTGTGTTAATCACTTTGTTATTTGTTGGGTATATAGCAGGATTCAAAGAATAAGATGTAGTCCCTGGTCCCCAAAGGGATCCAGTGAAGAGTATGGGCAATGAAAAGACTAAAAGTATGTTGCTCTGAATGGGAAAGTCCAAGTTGCAATTAGAACACATGGAGGGCCACTATGTGTTACATATTTACAGGTTAGTAATGTCTTGGTAGACATGACCTTAAAGCTGAAACTTGAGGAAGTATGGATAAAAAAATCACAAGTAGAAATTGAGTAGGCACAATAAAGTAAATGAAAATATACATCCAAAGCCTTGGATTGAGAAAGAAAGAGAAAGCAGTTTAGTGTAGCAATTGGCAGTGGGAAATGAAGGAAGTTAATGTAAGGGACTTGGAAAAGGAAACAGTAAGGAAGAAACAGTGAAATAAATTTATTTAGAAATTGTAAGCAGATGCCAGATGATGAAAGGCATTAATATCAGTTAATTTAGAAGCTGTCAATTCTTTCTGATGGCAATGAGAACAATAAATTTAAAAGTGGTATGTTAGGAATTAACATGTATCAGGATAGTCTGGCTCCAGATATGAGATCCATCAGGAATGTGGGGAGTGAGGTAGAGTTCTGATAAGCAAGGAGATCTGTAACAGACGTTTCAATAATTCTAGTGAGAGATGAGATGATATGAAATAGGGTAGTAACAATAAAGATTGAGAACAATGAATTAAATTAAATGATATTTAAGAGTTGTAATCAACTGGAGTTGATGATTAATTGGTTGTGGGTAATGGAAAGAAATTCCAGACTGGGCCAAGGATTGTGTTTGCAGAAAGCAAACTTTATGGATGAGATAACATCTTTCACAGAAAGCGTAGGATTACTTACCACTAAGCCCAGTTTTCCTCTCTTTTCACACAACCCACCAAGTGTACAGGTATCCTTCTAGAGTGATTTAGATTGTCCCCATGAAATTTGGAAGATCTCAGAGAACTGTTGTTAACACTAGAAGTTCTGGCTACTTCTTCTGTCTTGAGTAATAGTCCTTTGTCTCCAACCCAGGAGTCACACATCCTTTGCCAATATCCATAAAACAATAAGAGATTGAGGTGTTAGCTTGCAAACAAGGTAAATTCCAACATCCTTCAGAGTTTCTGGTAGTAGTTAAATAATTCCATGGTGTTTCTGACTTGTATAACTCAAAATCACTGTAAAATGGAATATGATTTTCAGTGAAAAGGAGGCAAAATCTATTTTAGAAATGTTGAACTGAAAGTATCTAAACCACATACAAGAAGAGAAATCCAGTAAACAATCGGATATGTAGATCTGTAGACAAGAAGATATATTAAATATTAAGAATTTTCAGATTATAATTTAATTGATTAAAGAGTATAAGAAATGCCAGACTTAATGTCTAGATTGATTAAAGGCAGTTTATACAATAGAATGAAGAACCATATACACATTTAAGAAATGGTTTGGAATTTGGAGCTACTAGAGGGCAGGCCATGAAATGGTTTAAGATGAAAGTAGTCTAATGAGTTGAAAGCATGCTAAGATATCAAGTGAACTTTGTATTTGACAACAAGGTTAGTTTTTTTAGTTCCAAGTTTTTATTTAGATTCCCATTAGTTAACATATAGTACAATATCAGTTTCAGATATAGGATTTAGTGATGTATCACTTATATAAAAACATCCAGTGCTCACAAGTGCCCTATTAATACTCAGCACCCATTTAACCATCCCCTGCCCACTACCCCTCTAACAAAAGTTTGTTCTCTATAGTTAAGAGTCTGTTTATGGTTTGCCTCTCCCTTTTTTCCCCCTATGTTCGGTTGTTTGGTTTCTTAAATTCCACATATGAGTGAAATCATATGGTATTTGTCTTTCTCTTACTGACTTATTTCACTTAGCATAGTATACTCTAGCTCCATCCACATCACTGCAAATGGCATGATTTCATTCTTTTTGGTGGGTGAGTAGTATTCCATTATAGTTAACTATCTATCTATAGATATAAATATATATATGTATATATTTATTTATGTATATATATAGTATACAGAATATCTTTTTTTTGTAATTTTAGAGCCTAAGTAGGGGAACTGGGACATACTAGATATATTACATTTATTAGGTTATTTACTGCTCATAACACCACCATGAGATAAGCAGTATCACTTTTACTTTATTTTTTAAATTTATTTTAAAAATTTTATTACTTATTAGAGAGACAGAGAACAAGTGCACAAACAGGGGGAAGGGCAGAGAGAAAGGGAGAAGCAGACTCCCCGCTGAGTTGGGATTCCCCACATGGGACTCAATTCCAGGACAATATATATATATATGCATGCATGTGTATAGATAGATAAATATACAGATATACATATCTCCTTTATCCATTCATCAGTTGATGGACATTTGGGCTCTTTCCATTATTTGACTATTATTGATAGTGCTATTATAATTATCAGGCTGAATGTATTCCTTTGATACTTTTTTTTTTTTTTTTGTATCCTTTGGGAAAATACCTAGTAGTGCCATTGCTGGATCATAAGGTAGTTATATTTTTAACTTTTTGAGGAACCACCATACTGTTTTCCAAAGTGGCTGCACCAGTTTGCCTTCCCGCCAACAGTCTAAGAGGGTTCTTCCCTTTCTCCACATATTGCCAACATCTACAATAAGAAGGCTACTGATACCTTGCTAGCACAAATGGTTTTTATAGATTTGATGGAATTAAAAACCGAAATATAACAGTTTGTGCAGAGAATTAGTTGTAGGAACTAAAAACAAGATATTAAAAAGAAAAAGGAAGAGAGATGATGGTGGGAAAGAATATGGGGGAAAATAAATATATTTCTTAAAATGGAAAATACTTGAATGTATTTGAGTTTACTTTTATTTAGGAGGAGTTTAGGAGGGAAAATGTGGCACAATTTATTGAGAAATGTTTCTGAAAAATGGCAGAGGATATTAGCTTTTAAATAATCTTTGCTGTCATATACCAAGGAAGTGGGGAAAGGTAAACGAAGAAAAGTATGTTTTGTAGCAAGAGGAAGGAGGCACTCTATTGCCTTGTATTTTCTCAGTGTTTTGAAAAGAGTTCATTAGAGAGAGAGAACAGCCATGGAACAGTCAAAGGTGTGACAATATGGATAAAATTTATAGGAGCTTCTATTCAGAACTGTCTGAACACAGGACAGCTGAGTACTTTGAGAGGATAGCTGATGTTGAAGAGCATGAGTTAACACTGGAAGCTATATTTGGGATTTTGTATTGGTATTTCTAGGGCAGAGCTCAGAACTGTGATAGAGACATTCTAAAACATAAGTTAGAGATGACAGAACTTTCAATCGATGGGGGTGGAAGGGCTTTTCATTAACTGGTGGGATAGAAAACCAATAAAACTGCTTAGTTGAATATAATAACAAAAGAAGGATGCCAGTTCTTTAAGTAAGAAGCTATATTAATGTGAGTAAAAAAGGAAGAAGAAAAGCTGAAAAGGAAAAAAAAATAATAGAATAAAAGGCCTGGATGTTTCAAGGAGGTTGAAAATTACTAAGGGGAGTGGTTTAAAGAGAAAGTAAGATGATAAAGAAACTGTCATGGATTGTGATATTTAATTGTGGAGTCCATAGGAAGTAGTTCTTTTTTCTTCTTTTTTTCATATGACACATGAAACTTTATTAAACAATTTACTGAGCTCCTCTTACATTCTTAGAATTGTCTTATATGTTAGAAATATTCTAGTGTAAGGAGAGGTTAAAACTCCTACCATCTAGACCTTATTTTACAAAGAAAAATTATCACAATTTCATTTGGCGAATATGCCTCCATGTATTTTATATTTCATTTCTCTAATTTATATTGGTTTTATTTTTTAAGGATTATATTACACACTTTCTTTTCTACATTATGCTTTACCCTCTTAACAGTCTCTTGTGCATATCTAGATCTAATTTAGCATTTTAAAGCCATAAGGTTGTAGTGTGAAAGTAATAAAAATCTCTTCTTGTCTTTGTTCATATTTCCTATTGGACTGTCATCTTTCTCAGTGATTCATGAAAATGTATATGATATAATTATATAATGTAATTATATATAATTCAGGCTATATTTTGATATAATAATTTTACTATATATTAGCATTTCAAAACATGTTATTTATATTTTATTTAACTTCCTATAATGTAGTCTCTGAAGAAGCACCATCTTATAAGAGTAACTCTTGTAAAAAACATTGAGTGTACATGTTTAAAATATTAAACTGTCCCCTGTCTTCATAGTTATCCAGATATGATTTTGATAGGATGATTTGTTTGGTGAATCAAATCTAAAAGTGTTTTATGAAAAGCATCATCTGAAATCCTGCCATACAAATGATAACCACAAAAATGGTCTGGGTTATGCATTTTAATTAAAGAATATGCCTACAAACTTAATATTGGGAGTTAGATGAGGAGCCAAATTCTCTAGTAAGTATACTTACTATAATTTAAAATATAGGATAAATAGATATAGTTTGTATTCCCAAGATCTTCCATTTATACCATATTCATTTCTATTCTTGAGTTTTTATGTATGTCATGCATGTGAGATAAGATGCAAGATTCTGTTATGAGTTTACTACACACTTAAATACAGAGAAACTGTCATTTGTGTTATTAGAACTAGTGATTATTTCTCCAGTGGATCTGCCAATTTGTTGTGTGATGACCATAATTCATAAGGGCAATAACCTTATCTGTCTTGTTCACCACCATATCCTCAGTGCCCACTCTGGTAGCTTGCATACAGTTGACAAACCAGTAAGAATTTGGATGGACTAATTTAACTTGAATTATTCACTTTTAATATCTTCTTAACAGAAACATGTACATATATAAAACACCTTAGGAAAGATCACATATAGTTCAGTTTAACAGGTCACATATAGTCCGGCTACTTACAAGCCAATTCCTCACAACATATAAAACATATATTACTCTGTATTTTTTAGAAAGCTGCTAATAGTTCATTTGAAAGTTCTTTCTGCTCTTTTGGTTTCTAAGATGTTTATTGGAGACTTCCTCCCTTATTATATTTTCTTTTATGCATCTAAACATATGTCCTTTTATGTTCTTTTAGAAAATGAAAAAAGAAAACACAATATTGGTTGATTGTTAAAAATCTCTCATTTGGAAACCGCAACTAGTGTTCTATGTCTAAGGAGAGATTTAAGGTATCCCACACCTCAAGAGATTTAACCACCTTCTATATTTCACATCTACATTTTATTGTTGTGTAACTTAGGGCAATACCTTAGAGAAGCAACTGTGTCTTTGAATATGCTATTTTTATTACTACACAGAGAACACATAATAATCATACTATAATAATTTTAATAAAAGAAACTAGAAATCATATTTCTATCCTATTCATCTTTACTGGGAAAATTTTGTGATTGAAAATGTTTATTAGCAAAGTTTCTCTGTTTCAAAATCTCAAAGCAATTGTAAAGCTGTCTACATTCTTTTTTTCACATAATTTACTTGATAGTCATGTGATATAATTATCATCTCAAGGTAAAGGAGGTAGTGGCACAAAGTCAAATTAATATTTTTAATAATATATTATCTTGACCATTCATTTAAATTCTATCACCTGAATTTTTCAAATAAGAAAATAAATATTTCCTATCACTTTTTGTTAACCAATATACTTGCACTGGCAAAATAGTAAGGATTTAAATAATTATCTGTATAAATCAGGGAAAGATCAGTTCTTAGAAGCAAGCAATGATTTCTTATCAAGATTAATGCTCATGTTTCTATTGGTAGGAATGATCTGTCAAGCACAAAGTAAAATGGAAGGTAAGCCGTACCTAGAAGATTACATGGTGTCCAAGAATACTGTATTATTAATCACCCAATTACATATATGGCTAAGATAATTATGCATATAATTTTAGCATTAATTGCTTCTGATCTTGAGGAAAAAATATGCTTCCAAGCTAAAAAATTTCTATGTAAATTACCATATTGATAAAATTCACTGGTCTTGGTCAATTTTCTCTATCAGTTTTCTAAGGTAGTCAGCACTTTGGAATTTCTTGTCCTTTATTTTACTTCATTTAAACTGCTAATTGAAAAGTTAATGAACAATGAAATGGCCAAAGGGCAGATGGTATATAGAATAAAAAAGGCAAATATATAGATTTTTTTTCCTTTATAGAAGGGACAGTCTACAGTCAATCTAAGCAAAGGAACTGATTCATCTTATAGTGGCAAACCGAGTTAATTAATTAGGAAAAAATTCTTTCCTAAGGCAATGCAGTTGTTTTTAAATAATTTTTACACGTACTTATTTTTAAAACTTTTAATTCAATGAATGTTTAGATTTTGTTTAAGTACAATTTGAAGATAATGAAAAGTTATAGAAAATTAGGATATGGCCAAAGACAGAAAATACTGAAATAGAGAATCTTAGCGATTAAAGTCCAAAAGGTAATTAATAGTATATTAACCATAGGCCAATGATTAATAATTATCAGCATGATTTCTCAATAAAGTACTTAAACAGAGAAACTGTGAAATGTTAATTATTTGGAACTTGAATTGCTTACTGATTAGAAGGAATACTACAGTGTCTGATACATAGAAAGTACACATTAAATAATTTTTATCTGCCCTAACCTGAAATAAGGAAATTAATTCTGGCTGACTTTGCATTTTATGAATAATTGAGAGTTAAAACCTACTCCTGTTTAATAGATATGGGCTTTAAGCATAGATACCCTAAGTATGTGTTTATGGCACTGTTCTATTAAACAGTTGCTTAGGTAAAACCTAGAGGACATGATTATCAAACTTGAAGATAGAAAAAAACAATTGGATATAAAAATCAGGTTATCCCAAAGCCTTGCAAGTTTTAGGACAAATAAAGACTGAAAATGATGTGTAAGCAAAATATAGCCTAGTTTTAATTTCCACGTATAAACTACATATAAAATACAATTTGGAAGACTTAGTAGCACACAGGGGAATCTGCTCATGAACAAGTAATATAGTACAAATGCCTTTTAAAAATGAAATAAAGTAAAATCTTTAAATGTAGTGCAATGTTTAGAAATTTTAGAGACTTCATGGTAAAGGTCCAGCTATGCTCTGTGTTCATTAGACAACATGTGAACTGCTCTGCCCAGTTTGGGCCATCCCATTTTATGGCACCCTTGACATTCAAAATGCATCTAAAGGAGGGTGAATAAATCATATGACAACTAGAAATCATCATATAGGGAATCAGTGCAGTGGAACATTTATCTTACAGAAGAAAATATTTGAAGCAATTCATGTTATATAGAAGAAGATGTATAATTGCTCTAGGATATATTAGAGGGGCAAAACAGAGATTAAATAATAAAAATTACAGAGAGGAAATTTTTGTCCACTCATTATGGGAAAGGATTTTCTAAAACTTAGTATTTTTTTAAAAGATTTTGTTCATTTATTTGAGAGATATCACAAGCAGGCAGAGAGATTGGCAGAGTTAGAGGAGGAAGCAGGCTCCCTGCTAAGCAGAGAGCCCGATGCGGGGCTCAATGAGGGGCTGGATCCCAGGACACTGGGATCATGACCTGAGATGAAAGCAGAGGCTTTAACCCACTGAGGCATCCAGGTGCCCCTAAAACTTAGTATTATACAACAGTGGAATTGGCATTTTTTTTTTTTGCAGTGGCATTTTCCTTTAAGTGAATATATTCAAGAAAAAACTGGGATATTAGAGAGGGGATTCTCCGTTTGGGTAGGAAATTAAGCAGACAACTAAATTTCAAGTCTCAAGTCTATTAAAACTTTGAATGAAATTTTCTTGTTAATAGATCCCTTGTGCACAAGTCTATACTAAATACTGTATTAGTGTGAAAATATTAAACATATATTAGCTATCTTTATATAGAGTATCTGTATATATGTATATATGTGTATATATCCATATAGATATATAAGTATATGTATGTAATTCATTTCATATTTATAATTTATATGAATGACTCAACTATAAACTAATACACTTAAATATTTTAATTTGTAATTATTTGTGACATTGTGAAAACTGGAGCAGATTTCACTGTATTTTCATATTTCACAGTTGAGTCATACGGGGGGGAAAAAAAACAATGTGGATGGGTAATCCTTCATAATTGCTTTTGAGACGTTTGGATTCTTATGTACAGAAGCAAACCAGAAATGCAACTTATTTTTTCATTCACTTGTAAGGATTTACTAATTTGACCCTGAAGTCTACAAACCATTTATTGGTAGGCTAGGATGCTCTATATATGAAGATGGTAAACTTTTTTTTCTTTACTTGAAGTTGCATAAAAATGAGAGAAAAAGGATACTTAAGTCATGTTGCAGGATGAATACAAAGAGCATACTAAGCTGCATTTTCATTTATTTATAATTTATTTTCAACTTTTTTTAGAAAGAGTTGCACTGAGAGACATTTTTTTTTTTAAGATTTTATTTATTTATTTGATAGACAGAGATCACAAGTAGGCAGAGAGGCAGAGAGAGAGAGGAGGAAGCAGGCTGTCTGCAGAGCGGAGAGCCTGATGCGGGGCTCGATCCCACGACCCTGGGATCATGACCTGAGCCTAAGGCAGCGGCTTTAACCCACTGAGCCACCCAGGCGCCCCGAGAGACATTTTTGTACAGTAAATAAAATACAGCTTTTAGAATTCAAGCATGCCTGAATTCAAATTACCTAAAATTGTAAAATTCTGCTTTGGTTAAAAAAAATCACTTAAATTTGTATGTTAGTTTCCTCATCTTTACTGTATGTAACATCGACATCACAGGGTTTTGAGTTAACTAAAGAAAAAGCTGAAATAAAGTGGCACAATGGTTGTCATAGAACAGATCTTCAATCGACAATTCAGAAATGTCTTTTCTCTAATAATACTATGATTTTAATTATTTTATTAATAAACAATGATTATATTATTTTAAACTGTTTTGTCTTATTATAAGATAATTAAAGATAGACAATGGACTAAAGTTATTACCTATATCCTAATAAAATTTTCACTTGAGAAATATTGAAAATACTAAATTTTTAAAATATTTTAAGTCTGCCACTCTGCCTGCTTGTGTGTGTGTGCACTCTTTCTCTGACAAATAAATCAATAAATATAATCTTTTTGGGGCACCTGGGTGGCTCAGTGGGTTAAAGCCTCTGCCTTCACCTCGGGTCATGATCCCAGGGTCCTGGGATTGAGCACCACATCAGGCTCTCTCTCTGCTCCACAAGGAGCCTGCTTCCCTTCCTCTCTCTCTGCCTGCCTCTCTGCCTACTTGTGATCTCTGTCTGTCAAATAAATAAGTAAAATCTTTTAAAAAATAAGTAAAAAAATAAAATATTTTAAAAGCTTTGGATCTGCTATTGTGAATTAAAGGAAGGCTTTTCATTATTATAACACTCAGATATGGGTTAATCATGTAATCTAAAGAAATATAATTTTTATTGTTATACATCCTTCATTGGATAAGACACTACTGTGTATGAATCAACAGTATGATTTATCATTTTGTTTTTTACTTTAACATATTTTCATAGATTCATTTAAGATATGTGGACCAATATCTTTCTTCTGATATACTTTCCACTTATATTACCTGTCTGACAAATGACAAATTTTGACAGTGGCCTGTACCCTCTGATAAAACTAACTGTATAAGGAAAAAAATCAAATGATAACATAAGCTTACAAAATGTAATTGGATAGAAATTCATTGGTTCTAGAACTTAAGTTCTATTATTCATGCACTATGCCCTTTAGAAAGGAAATTAGAATATCTAGATTTAAACAAACATCTGCTTGGAGTAAAATAATATTGTCAAAACCCTTTTCCTGCTTTGAGGTAGCTTTTGACTTTTCTTTGACTTGACATATATCCTACTTATTTCCTGTTTTATATTTATTTTCAGATCTATACCTATCTACTTTGTTGGTATAAGGTCAAATATATATAAATATATAATAATACAATAATTATAGCACATATCAAAGAAATGGGAACATTTTATATTTCCTTTCCAATGAAAAGAAAATAATTTCTCATTGAAAGTTTTACTAGACATAGTAGGAAAATATGCCAATTAGGATTGCTTAATGTTTTAGGTCATCATACAGAAAGTCTAGAGTAGATACATTATGTATTTCTTTTTTTTTAAAGATTTTATTTATTTATTTGACAGACAGAGATCACAAGTAGGCAGAGAGGTAGGCAGAGAGAGAGGGGGAAGCAGCCTCCCTGCTGAGCAGAGAGCCCGATATAGGACTCCATCCCAGAAACCCGGGATCATGACTTGAGCTGAAGGCAGATGTTTAACTAACTGAGCCACCCAGGCGCCCACATTATGTATTTCTAATACAAAATTACTAGAACTTGCAAATTGTGCAAAGATTATGTCTTAGCTTATCTGATCATCCTGAAATATGTTTCTGTGTTTAAGATTGTTTTCAAATATGATCATATTTATAAGACTTGAATAAGCTGAAAAGCTTTCAGTGATTTTTTTTATTGTTTATATCACTGTTAAGCATTCAAATAGATTTTCCTGTATTTCATCCTATTTAAGTATATCCTGTGTAAAATAATAAAAACTAGGTTATTACTAAGAGCCTTTGGTTGCAAGTGAAAGTTCTGTATATCTGAAGCAGAGATGGAATTATTTATAAAGAGACTGGATAGCTCTAGAATTGATAGGCTACAAGATGATGCAGGTATAGGGGCGCCTGGATGGCTCAGTGGTTTAAGCCTCTGCCTTCGGCTCAGACCATGATCTCAGGGTCCTGGGATCGAGCCCCGCATCAGGCTCTCTGCTCAGCAGGAAGCCTGCTTCCCTTCCTCTCTCTGCCTGCCTCTCTGCTTCCTTGTGATCTCTGTCTGTCAAATAAAAAAAAAAAAAAAAAAAAAGATGATGCAGGTATAGAAAATAAATGGCAGGGGTGCCTGGGTGGCTCAGTTGGTTGAGTGGCTGACTCTTGGTTTCAGCTCAGATCATGATCTTGGGGTGGTGAAATCCAGCCCTGTGTCATGCCCCTGCTCAGCAGGCAGTCTGCTTCAGGGTTTTCTCTCTCCTTCTGCCCCTACTGCTTACCTCTCTCTCTAAAATAAATCTTAAAAAAAAAAAAAAAAAGTAAAATAAATGGAAAAGAGAGGATAAAAAAGGATAGATAGTTAAGTATAAAACCTAGCCTAGGTCTTGCAGATTTTTTGGATAAGATGTTGCCAGTCTACCCTGATGTCACTACTGACCACCTGCATGTGCTGCTTTGGCAGAATGGGGAGTAATTTGGCAAGTGATGTCTTTTCATATTTCTCTACAGATTCAAAGTTCAAAGCATCTGACTGGTCAAGTTTAGGTCATGTTCAAGGTTCAAGTCTGTGTTTTCAAGGGGAAGGAAGGTGTATCAGGTCTGTAGGCCTTCCGAAGTGGGATGTGAGGGTCTGCAAAACAAGGCATTCCCCTAAATTAGGACCCTGTTCATATTGAAAGGTGTTTCATAAAGATAGATAACTATAAGTCCAGCATTTTTATTTTCCCTCATTTAATTATTTCTTTTATTCTATGAAAATAGACTTATTATGCTATAGAGAACTAGGGCACAAAATTATAAAGAATAAAACATAAAGTCACAATTTCCTAACTAAATGCAACTGTTAGCATTTTATTTTCTTTCTGGTACTTTTTTATTTGCAGGTATATGTTTGTGCTTACATTACATATATCCATATGTATGTACCTACAAGTCACATTTATTCTAAAAGAATTCGATGCCACATAAATAGATTAGATTCTGTATCCTGTTTATTTAATTCAAGATTTCATCAAAAACAGTAAAAATATTTAAAAACATAATTTCTATATCATATAATATCCCATTCTACAATTATATCACCATTTACTTAAATATTCCTTTAGTTTAATACATAAACTGTTCTTTTTTGTTGTTATAAATAATGATAAAATATATCTTTCTCAAAAAATTTATGTGCATTTTATTTATTTATTTATTTTTAGGATAGATTTCCTCAGAAGTAACTTACTTTAAGGACAGATCTTTTATTTTTATTTATTTATTGATTTTTTAAAAGATTTTATTTATTTATTTGACAGAGATCACAAGTAGGCAGAGAGGCAGACAGAGAGGAGGAAGCAGGCCCCCTGCTGAGCAGAGAGCAGGACCCTAGGATCATGACCTGAGCCGAAGACAGAGGCTTTAACCCACTAAGCCATCCAGGCACCCCAAAGAGAGATCTGTTAAAATTCCTGCAATATATTGATGACAACACTATTGAGAGTATTTTCTTATAGAAAAAATAATATACTCTTTTATTTTGCATTAGTTTGACCATTTGTGTAATGCATTAATTTCATAAATATGTATTGCATGTGCTGAGACAGTGCTACTATGCTAAGCATGGAGAATACATTGGTAAAAAGAGATTAAACTGATTCCTTCTCTTCCAAAGCTTATAGTATAGAGGAAGAAATTCTTATGAAATGATTCAAAGCTAGTTTTTAAGAGCTATGAAGTATAGATGATACTACAGATGACATCATATGAACAGCAGGGTCAAAGCTTAGAGAGCCACTAAACTTCCCAGAAGAAAGGGCATCTAGCCTGAGAGTTCAGCAACTATACAAAGAAAAGAGAGAATGTAAAGTGTATTCTATAGAGTGGGCAAACGCATTACAAATTATAAAATTTGTAAATTACAAAAGTTTGGCAACACTAAAATAAGGTACTAGGAAGCTAAAGTTATCTATAAAGTTTACAGTGTAGAATGTCAAGGGTGGTGGCCCAGAATGAGTATGAAGGAATAATCAAGAACGAAATAATATAAAGATACAAAATACAAATAATAAGTTAACCTAAGGAACTGAAGCTTCATTCTAACAGCAATGAAGATTCATTAAATTTATTTATTTTTTTAAAGCAGAGGGCACCTAGGTGTCTCAGTCAGTTAGGTGTCTGCCATCAGCTAAGGTCATGATTCTGAGGTCCTGGGATCAAGGACAACATCAGGCTCCCTGCTCTGTGGGGAATCTGCTTCTCCCTCTGACTCTCTCTCTGTCTCTCATGGATAAATAAAATCTTTAAAAAGAATAAAGCAGAGAATGCCATTATAAGATTTGTAGATTAGGAAGACCATTCTTGCTATATATCTATAGATAGAGTTCTACGGAGATGGAGGTAGGGCAGTGGTAATAATACTGATTAAAGATAATGACATAAACAACAACAATAATAACACCAACAAAACTTGGAGCAGGGAATTAGAAAGAAGTAAATTAATTTCCAAGGGTATTTTTTTGATGGATTTTGTATTGGGAAGTGAGAGAGAGAGAGAAGGAAGAGGGATTAAATATTATAAATAATTCAGCTCAGAGAACAGTAATTTTGAATTATCTTATCTATACAATACCTAAGAGGATATGCAATGTAGGAAGTTAGCATTTTGACTCTGGTATGAACTAAACCATGTCCATGTAAAATTTGTGTGTTTAAGTTCTAACCTCAACATGACTGTATTTGGAGATGGGCTTTTAGGGGGTACTTAATGTAAATGAGGCTGCAAGGGTAGAGTCCTAATCTGATGGGATTGATGGGTTTAACAAGAAGAGTATATCTCCCTCCCTCTCTCTCTGTCTCTGTCTTTCCATGTGCATACACCAAGGAAAGGCCAGGAGAGCACGCAGAGCACTAAATGAATACATATCAAGAAATAGGACATTTGCAATTCAGAAGGGGTCTTTACCAGAACCTCACCATGCAGATGGGCACCTGGATTTGGACTTCCAGCATTCAGAATTGTGAGAAAATAAATTTGTCTAAGCCACCATATTGCGTTATGGCATCCTGAGATATAATACATTCTCAGAGGAGATGACTACATGAACAAAGAGAAAAGAGGCACTGCAACAGAAACACTGCTGTGTACCTAGATATTTGTGAATGGACTTATTATTCCTTGCTTTTCAAAACTCTCCCTAGTATGTCTGGTCATATCTTTTTTTCTTTTTGGTTAAGTTTTATTAAAAATTCTTGTATTTCCGTATACCAGATCTTTGTATATCAATAATGCCAACTCTATTTTTTATTGTTTTTGTTGTGCTTTGTTAATTGTGGTTGATTTTCCATGATTATCAAATTGGCATTTATAGAGGTGAATGAATCAACCATATAGTATTTCCAGTCTCCAAATTGTGGTAGAATTTTTTATATTTTCTAATATCTCTATTTCATACTTAAAATGATTCTGCTCTGTGTAAACTTGCTTATACATGTAAAAGCTTTATAAGATGAATGTTGGGCTATTTTCTCATTTCACTAACAAAAAAAATCATCTCAGCAGTGGATTAGATGAGGTGTGCTGCCTAGCAACACTCTTCCATATATGCTCTGTGTTGCTTAGCAGCAAACTCTCAATAAAGTGCTACCTTGAATTGGTATAATTTGTATCTTTCCTAAATAGAGAAATATAGTGCTGCTTCGATCCAGTTTCCTCAATAGTTAAATCATGGAATCTGGACAGGGCAGCAAACTAATATTCCCAATTCATTTTGGACCCTATATTCAGAAGGCTATCTCCTCAAACAAATTTTCCTGACCTACTAGAGACCTAAGAGTGAGTTTGTGAATAACAAGACTAATATCTCTCAAAGTAACTCATGTTTTATTGACCTTATTATGCATCAGGATTATTGGAGCTAGCACATGTCTGAAATCCAGATCCAAAGAGGAATTTTTTTTACCCTGTTATACTGTTCTTATGTCTCCTCTTCTATAACATATAATATTTTTTTGAAAAAAAAAAGACACAGTTTGTTACAGTGATGAACTATCCAGTAATAACACATTACTTGGCAAGAAAAGAGGATCAACAGATTCAGTTCAGTGGTGTTTGCCTTTAGTTGTTTCTTTCTTCTGTCAATTTTAATATGTTTATAGTATTTTCTTGGTCTCATTTGCTTTGGAAATGTTACCAAGGAGATCAAGTATTTAACATCCTGATGAAGATAGGGCCTCCTAAAAATCCAGCGCTGGGGTTTTATTATGTCTATTTAAATAAGAACCTAGTATAAAAGAAAGCATAGAATATTGAAGGGAAGTAAATGATTTCTAAATAAGAATAGGAACTCAAGATAGATGACCTATAGATTGGATGTTTGACTGCATTGATTCCTCTCATCTCTTTAAAGTTTATCTAAAATGGGAATATATAATTTAAAACTAGCAAGATAGACGAGATTCATAAAGTCTATTTAATAACTAAGAAAACCTTTTAAAAAAGAGTAAGTCCCACTTACATGAGGTACCAAGAGCAATCACATTCATAGAGACACAAAGTAGAATGGTGGTGGCGGAGGGCAATGGGGAATGGTGAGTATTGTTTAATGACTATGGAGTTTCAGTTTGGGAAGTTGAAAAAAGTTTTGGATATGGTTTGTGGCAATGGTTGCATAAAATGTGAATTACTTAATGGTTAAAATGGTCAATTTTATGTTATGTATATTTTAGGATAATAAAAAATTAAAAATAAACCACATAAAATTATATATGTCATTGAACTAAATGAATATATATCAAGTTTGTTATTTGTTCTAAAAAACAGGAAATATTTAGAATTAATAATGATTTGAAATTATATTAGTAAGAAAATAATCTTATGGATTATAAGCATTATTATGTTCATTTTTTTCAGATAAAGCAATACATACACAGGTACTATCATTTGTTCCAAATCACAGGGTGAGGAAGTGACAGAGCCCAGAGACTAACTATAGTACTTATATTCTCAACCAATGTTACACTGCTTTCATGGAGATAATTTTTATTAAGAGTTTACTATGTAACACCATGTATTACTATGTTTAGATGTATTATCTACTCAGCAGAAGACTAAGTTACTAACAATAAGAACAGTTACATAGATATATTAATCATTAATCCTGAGGGTTAAACAACCATGTATGTTAAAATACTAGATTGGTTTTGGATATAGTAGACACTAAATATGTACCATCTACTATACTAAATATATACTATCATCAATATCATCTTTAGTTGCATAGTCTCAGTGCCATTTCTAGCAAATATTCTATTGGCCACATTCTAGCATTATTATTTTAATAGTATAATATTAATTTCTTTTAATAAATCTTCTCACTGTTCTCAGTTTATCTTTCATCCTTCTTATTCTTCAAGGTTTTATTCTCAGTCAATGATACCCAGGGAATTATCTACCAAACAGCTGAGAAACTAAAAGACAAAGAGATTTTTGTTTTGTTTTAGCTTCAGACCTAACCCTCATGTAATCCCCTAATACAAAATTTAAAGTACAGATAATTTTTTGTTTGTTTTTTAAATTTTTTTATGTGGCATAAAATACAGATATAGTCTGGTGAAAATAAGTTTTCTGTTCAGGATCTGAAAGTGTAAAATTTCAGGCTCTTGTTAATATTTTCAGAAAGATGCATGCACACTTATGTATAGTTTCTGTAATATATTCTTGAGTTTTAACATATCTATGAGAACCTTGCTATTTATGTTATCTCAGGTTCATCTGAGCATGGATCTCTGCTCCTCAGGTTTTATTATATAGCATTATACTCTATTACATCATAAATATATATATATATATATATGTGTGTGTGTGTGTGTGTGTGTGTGTGTGTGTTTGAAAGATTTTCAATTTTGTTAAATGTCAAGGCAGAACATAGAAATGGCTCAACATGTTTTTAAAAAATAATTAGGTTTGAGATGATATGATCACATAAATATGGCTGAAAGTTTGGGGAATTTCTAGATTAATAATTGTCAGTTATATTTTGGCTCTAATGAAACTTCTTTATGGAAGCTATCACTCACTCTACTGCTCTTCCCTTTAACCTACTACTGTGTATCACATTAGCCTGTTTACTCACTTCAGAAAATGTGCCAGTAATTTATATGATCTTATTAATTTGTGTATGATGTCTGTTTCCCCCATTATAATATAAATTCGATACACAACCAAGATCTTATTTCTGTTCTTCTTATCCACTGCAGCCTGATCTAGAAGAGTTCCTATCTGGGGTGCTCCTGGAGACCATGAATGAATAAATAAATGAATAAATGAATATCATCACTTATTTTTCTTACATATTTATGTAAGTTGGGGGGCATTATAAGTACTGACTATACAACTTCATTTCTACTTATGTTTCATTGCTCAAATGTGATTATCTGAAATAATATAAACTTTTTAGATACTAAGATTTGAAAAAATAAACCCTCTTTTTTCTAATCTAATTTCTCATATGTAAAAATTAATTAAAATACAGAAAAATGTGAAATAATGATATTCATTCAAGAAAAATATCATCTTAACAAATCCTAATATAGTCCCATATCCTTATAAATTCAGGGTTTGATGGAATCAAATAGCTTTGTTTTTATTTAATTAAGTATAGCAGTTGCAAAAGCATGTTAAATAAAAACCAAAAAGGAATTATGGTACTTTGTTATATCATACTGATTTTAACCATAAAATTAATTATTTGTGATGCCAACTTCCTTAACAGATAAATTTCATAAGTCTCCATTTGCTTGTGAATTCTTGAAATAAGGTAGATTGATATATTTCTCATTGTTCTATATGTAATCACAGTAACTGCAATCAAGTGTGGCATTCTTAAATCCAATTGTCAAGCCTTATCTATGAGCAGGCCCTATGAAGAGTCGGAGTAGGCAGCTGAATATGTCATATAATTTGAAAGCACTGGGAAATTATTTTTACTTAAAATAAAATATCTTCCTCATTACATTTCTCTGTGCATGAAATTTCATCTTTAGAAATTTCTTGAGATTTTAACTTTAGTTTGCACTTAATACTTAAAAGTGTAACTCTTCTTTTACAAATGCTTTTTGAGAGCTCATATGAAACTCAGGGAACACATTCCCTCTTATACCCACATAAAGAACTCTTTTCCTATTTCAGGGAAGTCGTTCCAGTCATGAAATTCAGATATAATTTATAAAGAAGGGAAAAAGGCCACATGTATAGCTGTACAGATCAGTCAGATCATATCTGGGAAGTCACTCACTTTGCATTCATATGCCCTTATAGGGAGTTAGTTGACCAAAATTAGAGGCCAGGAGAAAGGCTGTGAGAAAGGAGAATTCACACAACAAAATCATATTATATTTGAGAAAATATTCAGTTTATCCCCTTATTACACTAAGGAACTGAAAATTGAGAAGATTATACTTGCTTGGAGAAATACAGATTCTTTTGGATGAGAAGTAACACCAGTATTTCCTCACAATCCCTTTTTCTACTGTGTACAATTACCTCCCATCCAAATCAGAAAAGAAAAAATATAGTTGCGATGTAATTATTCTTTTCTGTGTGTATGTGTTCTTATTTTGTCATTGTTGCATTTAATAAAGTTCATTTTGAATGGGGCTCCTGGGTGACTCAGTCTGACCCTCTGACTCTTAATTTTCGATCAGGTTGTGATCCCAGGGTTAGTTGGGTGTTGTGCTCAGTGAGGAAGCTTCTTAAAGATTCTCTTCCTTTTGGTCTCTCTCCCCTTCTGTCCCTCTTTGCTAATGCTCTCTCTCTCTCTCTCTCTCTCAAATAAATAAATAAAATTAAAAAAAAAAAGAAAGAAAAAAACCCTCATTTTGAATTAATTAGCAACCAGAATGAAGCTTCTTATTCCATTACTTAAACATTTGTTTGTCTTACTTCCCATTTAATTTGAGTAATAAATATAAAATATTCAATTACTAATATTTCCCATATTCTTTTTCTCTTTTATTTTATACTTAGCAATTAATTAATATGCTTCAATATACCATATGCTCTGTTTATGTATTATATTTATTGCCCATTCCTTGCACCATCATCAGAGTCAAGTTTTATCAGGACAGATTTTTACTGATTTTATTAATGCCTAGGTTTCCAGTGCCTCTAACAGTTTAGCACATATTCAATATTCAATAATACTTTCTGAGTGAAAAAAATGCACGATGTTTGAGACAAGAGAAGCAAAATATTCATTAAACCAAAATGTTACTAGTAGCACTCCTACCACTAATACATATTTCTAATACCAGATATAATAATAAACAGGGCAAATGTAAAAAAACAAAAAACAAAAAACAGGGCAAATGTATATGTTTTAAAAAGGCAGTAACAAACAAATCAAGAAAACCCTACAGAATGTAGTAATATTTCAGAATAACAAATCTCATCTTTTAGTGGACTGTTACTTTATAATCCAGAGTCCTTCTTAAGTGAGTTCTATTTTACAACTTCCAAAGTTGCACTGCAGGTGATTGTAAGGTTTATAGGATTTATTTATTCATTTACTCTTACTTTTCTTTTCAAAATTTGCTAATAAATAAAAGATAAAAAGAAAAAAATGGACTTCAGTCAATCATCATGCATTAGTCAATGCTCTTCTCTGTATATGTAGTACTTAGATGCTCTTTAATTAGCTGCGATGGGCAGGAAAGGTCTGGTTTAGAATGTTAGAAAATAATAGGATCCAGAGAAAAAATTATTAAAGGTACATGTAGTATTAAACTGTCCAGTAAAAGATGGAAATTGCTTGTTATTATTTCAGTTTTAATAGTATATTTTATTTAATTGTAAGATGAAAATTTGTAACTCAGTTGTGAGAGACAGCTAAACCCTTGGTTCTCCATATCTCTTAAAAAATTAGAATATTAAATAATTTGTTTGATATATTGTATGATCACTGAGCTCACAATCAATATTTTTAAACTATTATGAAAAAGTTCACTGCTTATTACAAGGGTATATAACTGTGGTGTTCCTTCCTAAACTTACCGAGAGAACTCTCAGCAAAACTGTGCATTAGTGTCTGTTTTGATTTTGGTTAACCACTTAACATCTTAGCTTGTCTTCAATCAACATAAAGCTTGTCTGACTCACTGACTCTACATGCGATTTAAAGTTTTCATGGTATATGAAGAATGTGATTTAAAACGTAATTTTATTGGACATGTGTTAACATAATGTTGTAAGTTAAAAAAGAAAATTTGAGGCAGTTCATTCTAACAAATAAATTAGCCATTTATCATGAACTAGATATTTAGGACAAAAATCATAGTCACAAGATGGTCCAACACCCACAGTCTGATGGTGTGTAATCATGACAGCACAACAAAAATATTTTTTTAAGATCCTGGATATGAAAGAAGCAGATACAAGCAAACTCTAACCTGTGCAACTCTATATAACAATAAGAACAAACTTCAAAAAGCAGTTGCAGCAGAAAGAAATGTAAGATCATTAACTAGAAGTTTGAGGCCATTCATTGTAGGAGTAAATAACTTCTCTAGCTAAACAAAGTCTGTATTACTGTACTATTAATTTATAGTAAGCACTTCTTATCTTTAACTTTTAAAATCATGTTCATATTTTTCCTTTGGGTTAGCATATAAGTTTATAATTTAGAAAGTTTTCCATTGGGAAATTCAGAAAAGAAATCAAAGAATGTTGGCTTTACTTAATAAATGATGGTGGTTAAAATGAGATACATAATGAAAAATTATTTGCTTTTCTGTTCCGGGCTCTCTCCTTCCCCCAATTTTTCCCTTCAAACATACAAACAATATTTATTGCACACAAATTGTGTTTTAAAATTCTGCTTGGTACTAATGCTATAAATACAAATGAGACAAAATCTCTAAAACCCAAAAAGCTTATAGTGGCTATGGAAATTTTCAAATAAAAATATGTCATTCCTCCTTGCTTAAATCAAATAGACATTTATGAGATTCTTGTCATAAAGAAGTTGCTGAGAGACAGTCCTTATTCTTTTTTTTCTGTATCAAATTTACTATAACATTTGGCCCATTAAAGTTGCTCAAAATAATTTTACTAAATTACTGTTTTGTGTATTATGTGTTCTGTGTTATATGTTCTGTATTATAACGTTCTGTGTAGGACTCTTCCTTGATGATACTCCCTGTTTCATATTAATGTGGTACAGACTTTTTCTGTAAGTCTGTCAGTGACTGGAAGAAGATATATAAACACTGTTTAATGATATTTAAAAATTCATATATGGGATGCCTGGGTGGCTCAGTCAGGTGCCTTCAACTCAGGTTACCATCCCAGGGTCCTGGGATTGAGCCCACGTTGGACTCCCTGCTCAGCCAGGAGTCTGCTTGTCCCTCTCCCTCTGCCCTGATCGTGTTCTCTGTCTCTGTTTTTCTCTTTCTCTCAAATAGAATCTTAAAAAAAAAAAAAAAGTAAAATTCATATGATTAGTACATTATAGAGAAATCAAACATCATTTATGTCTCTCTTTATACGTCTATGTATTTCTCCCTTGACAATTCATATATTCAATAAGGGCACAATCACGACTCATAGGCGAATAGAAGGCAAATGAATAAATAAGGCTTCAATAGGTTTACGTGAAATCAGAGTATCATTTGTTGGTGATATTCTATCCTTTCTAGGTGCTAAAGAGAAAACTTATTGTATGAGTTTTTAATCATGTACTTTTCAGCCAGAAAGAATGGTGTTAAACCCAGCACAAACTTCCCAATTGACAGTGTGATGCTCTTTACTCTTCTTCACTGGGCTGTAGTTTCTAAGAAGAGAAGGAATGATCCACCAAGTGCACTGATGTATTTCCAGCACATAGCATGATGCCTCGTACATGGTAGCTATTCAATAAATATGTCTTTTACAAATAAATGGTTTCCAAAGTTTTAAAGTCCTCTTAAGACCTTATGAAAAAGCAAATATTATCCCATTCTAAGCTAGTTTAAGATCTTGACTCAAGCAGCTTTTTTACATAACCCCAAAATAGATTAAGGCCCTTGGTAATTGTTCTAGTAATACCTCATAGTTGTCTTATATGGTACTTACCACATTATAACATTTGGTAGTTATTAAGTAACTATTACTTTACTTCTTGTCTTCTCCATAGGGAAAGAACACATTTATTTAGTTCATCACTTTGTCTCTGCTAAGTATATTCTCAGAAACAATATTAACAACTCAGAAAATATTAATTAAATTATTTAAGGAATTACTGTGCTTCAGCTAATCATTAATAAAAATGCTAATCAATTTTATCATGGTTTTTGTAATATGGCTACACTGTTAGAAGGGTAAAATTATAGATTTTTTATTATGTTTCCCATCCTTCCCTAAATCTAAAACAAAAAGATCACCAATCTGCAATTACGTTAGCCCAAGTAACTCTAATTTTACAATTATTAGATTATCAGCCCTTTATGTATTTACTTAAATTAAAATTTTAAAGCTACTAATTATTTGTTATTAAAATAGAACACACAAATTTCACTTCTTTTAGGCAAAAATTATATAAAATAAAGAAATAACTCTTAGTTTTCAGTAAAGTTTAAACTCATTGTCCTTTACAACTAGAGTTATATTGCCTTTCAACAGCTAAAAATATGAACAGCAAGGTAACCTTTGAGAAAAGAAAAGAGAAATGTCATCTTTATTGCCAATAGGGCACAAAAACATGACAGATTTTTTATTGGTAATATTCAGGAAACTGGTGACAAAGGTGTCTTGTCAGTGAATGATAATTGTTGAATTTCCATGAGTCTGTTGGAATTTCACTGTTCCTGTGAAAAACTGTGAGGCAGAGAAGTTTTCCTCTTAGCTTCTCATTCATATTCTTCTCTTTTAACACATCTCTTCATATGGTCTCCATGAATGCCCAGCACACTCATGGTTCGCTCTCATTTCACAGAGCTCCTCACTTCAGCACTCCATCCTACTTTATCTCCCCTGAATTATGATACAGGTTATTTATTCCAAATCTCACATATAATGCTCCATATTCTAGTTTATTTTCTCAGCTATTGTCATTAAACAAAGTCTGATAAAATAAGTCACACAAAGCTGATAGTATATTTTACTATTCTTTGCATTTATATATTCATTTTGTTTTATTTTTTTCATCTCACACAATTACCATTTTATTTTTGTTCTGGTGAGAATATCAAAGCTCTCCTCTCACAGTAACTTTCAGGGATACAATTCAGCATTAACTATAGTAACGTGCTCTACATTAGATCACTGGGGTTTATTTATCTTCCATCAGAAAGTTTATACCCTTGGATAACATCTACCCATTTCCTGCACCCCTGAGTCTCTGGCTATGTTTGATGTTTTTAGATTTCACATAAAAATGAGATCGTACAGTATTTGTCTTTCTCTGACTTATTTCACTTAGCACAATGCCTTCAAGGTCTGTCTATGTTGTCACAAACCACACAGTTTCCTTCATTTTATGGCTAAGTAGTATCACTATATATGTGTATGTATGTGTATGTATTCATATTTTGTTTATTCACTCATCCATCAGTGGACAATTAGGTTGTTTCCATGTCTTGACTATTGTGAATAATGGTGCAATGAGCATGGAGATGCAGGTACCTCTTTGGAACAATAATTTCATCAGATATATGCTCAGAAGTGGGACTGTTGGATCATATGGCAGTTCTCTTATGTATGTATGTATGTATTATCTCCACCCCCAACGTGGGGCTTGAATTCACAACCCTGAGGTCAGGAGTCACATGCTTTACCAACCAAGCCAGCCAGGCTCTCCAGCAGTCCTTTTTGTAGGTTTTTGTTTTTTTTTTTTTAAGATTTTATTTATTTATTTGACAGAGAGAGATCACAAGCAGGCAGAGAGGCAGGCAGAGAGAGAGAGGAGGAAGCAGGCTCCCGCCAAGCAGAGAGCTCAATGTGGAATTTGATCCCAGGACCCAGAGATCATGACCTGAGCTGAAGGCAGAGGCTTAACCCACTAAGCCACCCAGGCGTCCCTTCTTTTTGTAGTTTTTTGAGCAGCCTCCATACCATTTTCAATAATGGTTGTACCAATTTATATTCTTACCAGTAGTCTACCAGGTTCCCTTTCCTCTACATATTCACTAGCATCTGTTATCTCTTTTCTTCTTTTATAATAGCAATTTTAAAAGTGTGAAGTGATATCTCATTGTTGAGCACTTTTTCGTACACTTGCTGACCATTTGTATGTCTTCTTTGGAAAAATGTCTATTCAAGACCTTGCCCATCTTTGGGAAATTTTTTTCTTTTAGTGTGTACCTTCTTTTTTTCTTTTTTAAGATTCAAAATCAAATTAATTAATATATAGCATATTCATTTTAAAATTCAATGTGTAAGGGCAACCTTCTCGGGTCCCCTCCCTCTTTGGGAGCTTTTTACTATCACTCAGTAATATTGCTTTGTTGCCCACCAAAATATATAATAATAATAATAATAATAATAATAATAATAATAAATTAACTAAAAATTAAAATTAGATATGTGAAAGTGACACTATATTATCTCAGATTAGTATAGCAATAACCAGGCAATATAAGAACTTTTTGTAGGTAGATGTAGGCATATCAGGCAGAATAGAACTCTCACTGACTAAAAATTCTGGATCCTACTTGCCTATATTATTCTTGTACTTCTTTTGAGTTGTAAAAATATCATTGAGTAGTCCCACATAATAATACTGTTGATGAAAGAATATAAACTTTAATTTTTAAAAAGTAGCCTTCTGCAATAGTCCTAGGAATAAAAATGTAAAAAAAGAATGAGGCTTCCGTTTAAGATGATTAACCTAAGGCATATTATATTTATCATCAATAATCACAGTGACAATACCAAGTTGGTCCGAAATTGCTGTGACAATGTCAATCTGCCATTATGCTACATTTAAAGCACTTTAGAGGGTATCAAGTATCATTTCTTAGTACATATGAACCATCACAGCCATTACTACTGGAAGACAGTTTAAGCCTCCTGGCAAAGGAGTCACATAGTATCAGTATTTGTAAGAAAACTACAAAACTCCCCCTGCTGGCAGAAAGTACTAAGAAAATTACCATAGTAAACAAAGCTTTTTTCAGGCAATAAGAGAGAAGGGGGATGATAGAATCAATCAGCTGCCCAAGGAAATATAATAATCAGAAACCAATCAGCAAGTTAACTGCTCTGGGGTGGTGAGTAGCTTTCTAATGGTTAATAGGTAATGATACATAGTCAGAAAAACAGGCTCATAGGTAAGTAACCTTCATTTTTCCAAAGGCAATGCACACCATTTATTATACTGCCATGATTCCATAGCTGGAGGCTTAGAGAGCTCTTAACTTGTAAATAGATTTTGGATAATGGTTAACTCCAAATGACTTCATTCTTGAGGCAGATTACAGATAGCAATTTTTTAGGAAGATCTGATGGCAAGACTAGCTACTTGCCTTGTAATTTTCCACTACTGTAACATTTTGACCCTTAGAAAAATGTTGAATTAGTGCTATTTGACCAGTTTAGTTATTGTCGCCAGATTTCTGTTGTTAGAGTAGCAGCATCTTCTCAAATGTCTAAGGTTTCCATGATCCAACTAAATGATTTTCAACATTATTTTTCAGAGACAGTTTAGAACAGAGTATATATGACTAGTAAGGCATAAACTGGAGATGCTCTCTTAGGTGGTGATATTTTAACATAAATTAAAATCTTAATACAAGACACTCTAATTAGAATGTTAAGCATTGGCACATATTTAAATAGATGGGATTATTTGGGGGAATATTTCTCAAGGCATTTTTTTTTTGTTCCATTTTCTTATAAAGGCAAATTGAGAGGTTTACGTCAGTATTTCCACAAGATACTATTTGTACATACAAGGGCCTGTTAAAAAACTTATGGGAAGCACCAGTTAGTATATTATCTCTTAATGTACCTGACGTGAGTCAGTATATTGAATTATTTGGAATTAAAAATTTGGGTTTTTTATGCTTTTCCAAACATATATAACCATGGAAAATTTTTTAATGTAAATCCTTACAATATTCAGTGAAACATGACTTTAGAAATACTGATGTAGAAAAGAAGGACATTGACTTGTCTTTGATTACAGTTATTCTTCCAAGGAACAAAGGCATAGTAAAATATATTAAGATTTTTTAAAAAGCTACATATAAAGTTAGTAAACATTAGATGTAAAATCGTGTCATGATGCCATATGTGGAGTTACTTTAGTTGTTCACAGTGGTTACTGCCATGTTTATAACTGCCCCCTCCCCCCAAGTATTTTGCAGTATATATAGCTCATGGAAAGCAATATGTGATGATCATAAGGCAATTTTTCCTCACTCTAAATAGAGATTTGAGTCACAGTAGAGAAGGAAGGGCATTATAGATTGATAGTGCACTCAAATGCTCACAGGTGAAAAAGAACATTGCAGTTTCAGGGAGACAGGATAGCTCAGGACAAATGTAGTCTCCCATACCTGCTGGTATAATGTTTAGTATAAAAGGGAAATGAAGATGCAAAGAACAATGGTCAGAACACTAAATGCTTTGAATGCAAAGCCAAAGTCTTAGAACATGGCCTATAATCTTTGAAGAGGAGGCTTTTATGTAGTGGGAACAATTGAGAAAAAATAAAAATGTTCATGGCCTGCAATTTTCTCCTGCAAATTAAAAGAACTTTGTTGAATTCCATGAATAATATATATTCTTATAACTAGTATGAGCTATCTTATTTAATAGAAAAATGTTACTAAAAGTGGTACTTTTCTTTAATAATAAAATTAATATTAATATCTAGAAATATTTTAGAATGAACAACACAAAAACAGCTTTATCGTCCATCCCTCTCACTTGTGACCTGGAAGGTTTACCTGCATGATTTCACTGTATTCTCACTTTATAGCAAAAACTACTGAAGTTTGGAGAGTTCAAGTTACTTTCTCAAGCTCACACTTAGAACTGGAGATTCAAATTTATTCCTTTCAATGCAGTGTTTATTGAACATCTATTTAGTTTCAGGTACTGTGTAGGCCACTGGGAATAGAGCAATGAACAAAATAGTCCTTCCTTAGCCTTTTCAAAACCTTTTTTTGAAGATTAGGCTCTCTGTTTACTTTTTATTTTGTAGATTAGGCTCTCTGTCTACTTGGGCAGGCCCACCTGAAGTATCATTACCACCTGAGATCTCCTGGAATAGCCAGATCCTAGGACATTGTTACTATCATTGCATCGCTTCACAAATTCTAGACCCAAGTGCCACCAGGAGCACAACACAGCATCATTCACAGACTGAACATCTCTACAAATTCCTTTTGCGAAACCCTTCATTCTCAAGTTTGTGGTTACATATTGGTTGTACCACATTCACTCTATAGTACCCTGTGCTCTTCCTTTGCAAAAAATGAACACTGCACTTGAAATCAGATTGCTAGGCTAAAAGGTATATATGCTGGTGGTGGGCACTGAGTTGCTCATGCTTGTGCTGCCTGAGAACAATTTGTACCAGGAGTGCACTGTGACTTAGAAAGATAATTAAGGCTTATTTTGTATAAAAAAGTCCTTCTACTTAGTGGAGAAAAAAAATCTATAGGAATAATACTAGCCATCAATTGGGAGATATAAGAAATTATAAAAGTCCAGCCAAAGTAAAGGAAATAGGATAGAGAGGGTTGATTAGGAAAATATTTAGAGAATAAAATCTGAAGTATTTAATGACTGACTAGGTGGAAATGAAAACAGAAGAATCTAGAAAAACTTCTATATTTCTGAGTTGTACACTGAGTTGTACCTCTATAAGGAAATAAGAATGGGAAATATGACCAACTCTGTTTAAAAAGGTTGTGTCTGTGTGTGTCTATCACATATAACAGTTGCTATTTTCCTGCTAATTTTATTTTCTCGCACTCAGATTCTTAGAAAATTTCATTATTTTTTTGGCTTATCTTGTACTTATATACTCACCATGACTCTCACATATCATATGTAAGACTAGCTCTATATACCCTACTATATTCTAATTTTATCTCCTAAGCTTCAGACTCTTATATCCACTTCCCTACTAGACCCACCTCCAGATTAATTTCCCACTGGTAAATTATTTCAATATGTCCTAATCTGTACTTATAGTATTTGTATTCAAATTTTTTCTTCCTGTTACACAGCACAATACAAACTGTATAATCTGGGTTGGTTCCCTCTCATTCTATAAATGATTTTCTCATCATTTTTCTGTTTTCTCATCTACAAAAGAGGAATAATGCCTATATGAGAATATTTCTATAAAGATTAACAGCACAGAAGTATTAGCATTATGTTCTTACACTAGTTAAAAGCTCAACAATTAAAAACTGTTGATGACTAGTTTATTCATTTATTCACTAATTTTGAAACAAATATTACTGAGGAATTGTTTTGTGAAGGTGCTATTATAGGTACCAACGATGGAGCAAAATACTAAGTAAGGCCTCAATTGTCCTACAGTTTCATTCTAACTGGGGGAAAGCAAATGATAAAAAATAAATATATGATAAAGTTAATGGTATAAGAGTTACAAAGATAAATAAACAAGCTTTGAAATAATGCAAGATAAGTAGGGGTGATCTTTCTGGTAAAGAAATCACTGAAGATCATTCTGGAGAGGTGACATTTGAGCAAAGACATGGTAAAGTGAAGAATGAATAGGATGAAGAATTTTCAAGGCAGAGATGAGGAACTGAAAAGGTAGAAGCATGCTTGGTATATTTAAGGATTAGCAAGAGGTCAGTATGGCTGTTGTTAAGTGAGCAAGAGGTGAAATCCACAGGAGATAAGGTCAGAAAGATAGCCACAGGCCAGATATTTTGATGTTTATTTACTTCATACTATAGACTGTCATTTATTCTAGAAACACCAGAGGGAGGTATAAAATGAAGCCTCTCTAAAAGGAAACTATCATAAATATAATAAATAACTATAATAACAAACCTTGTATAAAGAAATAATGAAAAATTATTTAAAATAAGTCAGTGATATTGTGATCAGACTAAATTTAAATTGAAAATGATACTGTTTTACAGTTGTTTAGATGAACAGCACTAGCTAAATCAGATTTTACTTTTTTTCTCTGTATAGTTTGGCCCTTCTTGTACATATTGGTCTTGAATATAGCTTATTTATGCCAATATTTTTTTAATTACCGAAGCTATTCTTAACAAGTGGTAAAAACTATGCATTTTAACCTAATTTAAGTTTTCCCTTTAAAGTGCACTTGGGTCATGATAAATATCCAAGATGCAATCATGTTCTATTTTGAATATCTTCTAGGAAATGTCATAATTATAGCATGTTATATTAAAATTTTACATATAAGCTTGAATCCAAGATTCTGCTCTTCCTATAAGACATTTTTTCATAAGAAAATACATACCAGCTTACCCTCAATCCAATATAAAGATACTCATTATTCAAATTAGTATTTTGATGGTGATAAGCAAAAATGTTAATATTTACACAAAACACTGAGGACTATAAACATGGAAATGTCATATTTCTTTTAATTGGGTACAACATAGCCACACCTCAAGAACTTTTAAAGAATTACTACTTTTTCATTTAATTTTTTTTTAATTTTAAAGATTTTATTTATTTATTTGAGAGAGAGAGAGAGCACATGCACGTGGGGTCAGTGGAGGGGTAGGGGGGGAGAGAGAAAACCTCAAGCAGACTCCCTGCTAAGGGAGGAGCTTGGCACAAGGCTCAATCACATGATGTTGAGTTCATGACCTGAGCTGAAATCAAGAATCAAGACATTTAACCAACTGAGCCACCCAGGTACCCCAAGAATTGCTACTCTTTTATGAGAAAATTATTTGTATTTCTTTGTATATAGTGTTATATACAAATCCTGAAAGCTTGATTTCATTAGTACTCAAAAAATTTGTAGGGATTTATCCCATAACAACATCTAAACACTTTACTGTAGAAAGAGATACAAACATGTCCAATAATCATTTATTTAGGGTTTGAATTTATAATATGCTGGGCAAGGAAGAGTTTTGACTCTCTGAAGAGAGTTCAGTGAATCTTCTCAACTCTAAAGTAGGACAGTGTCATATAGAATAAGGCAGAAATGCCTCCCAATGACAATAGAGTTGTAAAGGCATTTGCTGATTGCTTATAGAAGGAAATTAGAAATCTATCTTGCTTATTATTATCACAATGTGATGTTGTTTTAGCAGGCATCAAATGAGGTTCACTTTTTTCTTTTTTAAGATTTTATTTATTTATTTGACAGAGATTACAAGTAGGCAAGAGAGGCAGGCAGGGAGAGAGAGGAGGAAGCAGGCTCTGCATGGAACAGAAAGCCCGGTGCAGGGCTTGATCCCAGGACCCTGGGATCATAACCCGAGCCGAAAGCAGAGGCTTTAATCCACTGAGCCACCCAGGTGCCCCGAGGTTCACTTTTTAAAAAGGTCTGAAATGTTAAGACTTGAGTTAGCTTGGAGTCATGGAAGAGTCAGACGCATGCATATGCACATGAGTATCACGGAAGAGAGATCTCCTTTGTCATTACTTATACCCATTTAGCACACCATAACTTAAAGTATAAAAACCCCAAGTATGTATTTCAAGATGTTATTTGGTTCAGTAACTGTTGGTCTAATCAGCATTTTTTGTTGTTATTCTTTTCTGTTTTTCTTTTTATTCTATATTTGGCTATAGTAAATTGGTTGCAATTCCTCCATCCCTGGTATGCTGTAGACACCTAAATGCCTTTACACATACTATTTCCTTTGCCTTTCAATCAGTGTTAATAAATATCTATTAACAATGTTTATTTAATAGGTGTTTATTATACATTAATTATATACTGGGAAATAGGATATAAAATGAACTAAAAAATGACAAGATTTATTCGTTCAATATGTATTTTGAATATCTACTTTGTGCTAGGCATTGTGATAAGTTATTATGAAGTAAATAAGTTATTATGAAGTAAAGATAACATGATGAGCTAAACATAAATTACCACCATCATAGTGTTAAAGGAAACCAGAATACCAGCCCTACATATGTTCTCTTTGACAAAAAATTATTTTGAGCTGAAGTTAATTAAAAAGGAGCAAATTCAGAGAGTTTTCTCTGCCATCCATGTCCTTTTCTGCTTCAACCCAGAAATAAATTCTTCTTTTACTAGAGACAAACTCTTATCAACCAAGGGATGACACCGGAGGAATCTCAAACAAACCTATTCCATTAATTTCCTCTCATATATTTTCCTTACAACGGTTTGTCACCCTTGGAAGCCTAAAACTGCTTTCTTTTGTTCTGTCTTTTCTCTACGATTTATTTTTCTTTGTTAAAGACACCACGAAAGCAAGAGTTCTATGCCACCCCTTTGAGCTACTTTTCACTGAGGTTTCTCCCACAAGATGTATGATGCAGGTTAATAAACTATTTGTTTTTCTCTTGTTAATCTATCTTTTTATTAAAGAACCCCATCTGAAAATCTACGATGTTTTTGAAGTACAATTTTGTCTCCCCTACATATTTACATTCAAGTGGAAGTTTCGAAAGGCAAACAAGTAAATGATGTAAGATATGTCCTGTTAGGACTATCAAAGGAAAAACTGTACTGGGCAAAATTAAACAAGGAAGGAAATTTTTTTTTGAGGGTATCACAACAGGGGAAATAGGCCAGAACTAATTTGAACTCAATTTTACTGAAACAAAGAGTGAGAAAATTTTTAAGGGTTGAAATGAACTAGTGAAAAAATACCAGAGGATGTTTAAAAGGAGTATAACAGAGGAATGTGTGGGATACATTGAGTTATTACCTGAGTTTGCAGATATTTTTTTCTGTGATTAGGCTATCTGCATTTGTTAATTGACTGCCATGGAAATTAGGCTCCCATCCACTTCATAGAGATGGAGAGGAGTACTATATTTCTTGATGATTAAATTTCAAAGGGATATCTCCTATGTCTGTGAGAAAGATATTCCTGGGTTGTAAATTGGCAAGAGCCTGTTGCATTGTTGATGAGAATGCAAACTGGTGCAGCCACTCTGGAAAACAGTATGGAGGGTCCCCAAAAGTTAAACATAGAACTACCCTATGATCCAGCAATTGCACTGCAAGGTCTTTACCCAAAGGATACAAAAAATACTAACTTGAAGGGATACATGCACTCTAATGTTTATAACAGCATTATAAACAATAGTCAAATTATGAAAGGAGCCCAAATACCCATCAACTGATAATGGATAAAAAAGAGGTGATAATACACACACACACACACACACACACACACACACACACGGTAGAATATAACTCAGCCATCGAAAAGAAAGAAATCTTGCCATTTGTGACGACATGGATGCAGCTAGAGAATATCAATGCTAAGTGAAATAAATCAGTCAGAGAAATACATATACCATATGATTTCACTCATATGTGGGATTTAGGTAACAAAACAATCAAACATGGGTGATAGGGTAGTGAGGGAGAGAGGCAAACCAAGAAACAGACTTAACTACAGAGAACAAACTGAAGGTTACTGAAGGGGAGGTGGATGGGGGGATAGGTTAAATAAGTGATGGGGATAAAGGAGTGTACTTGTGATGAGAACTGGGTGTTGTATCTAAGTGTTGAATCACTAAAGTTCTACACCTGCAACTAGTATTACACTGTATGTTAACTAACAGGAATTTAAATAAAAACTTACAAAAACACCCACCCCAATCCAATCCAACCTAAACCAACCAAACAAACAAACAAAACCACGAGGGTATTGAAGAGAAAAGGGAAAGGACTACATACATTTCTTATAGGAAAGAAATTTCTCTTGTGTGTTTCACCCACTGTGTTGCCTTACAAAGGACACAATGTTAACTTTTATTATGTCTTTAACCATTGTTACTGTTTAATAACTGTTTAAACTACACTGTCTTTAACTTAAATTCAGTGCAATTATTTCTGCAAAAGTATTAGAATGCAATTCCATATTGCTATTTTTATTGGTTTTATACATTTCCAGTGACTGACAATTATATTCATAATAAAAACTTGCCTCTTTGGCCATCTCCTTACAGTGGGCTAAAAACTCCAAATTAGAACATGGGTCATCCTGTCCGATTGAAAATGTAAACTGAATTATAGATTTTTTAAACAATCGAGTATCATCATTGTTATAGTGATCTATTCCAAACAACTGCTAACAAAGTGCTACCAACTGGAGTTCCACTAGGGCCTTTTTAAACAAATGAATAAATTTCATTAGCATTTAATTTGTACATAAATAAGAATGAGATATTTGAATTATTCTCTCAGATATGTTAAATTTTTCTCACACAATTTTATTTATTATTAAAATGGTTTCTTTTTTAATACAAAACTGGGAGGAAGGGAGTAGATTCTCATCACAAAATTCCAATGCAGTGAGTTGTATTGTTATTCTCCCTCTGTCATGAACAACACACAGTGAATTTTCAAAAGATGGCTCTGGACTAGCTTGATTTATAAAGTTGAATGCCATATAAATAACCTGCATTAAGACAGAAAAATTTCACAAGGAGTAACGATACTAATTAGTTTATATGATAATAGTCTAAAGTTATTGCTCAGTTTGAACAGTAGTAATTTTAGGAAATAAGTTATATCTGCCTCTTATAGTCATATTTTTTACTACAATAAATAAATACCTTTATCTTTCAATAAAGTAAATTTTTTAAATTTAAGCAAAATCCTGATTAGGGTGAACAGCAACTGACTGAGAAGTCCTTAGCTGTTCTAAAAGTATTTTTTTAAAGATTTTATTTATTTATTTGACAGACAGAGATCACAAGTAGGCAGAGAGGCAGGCAGAAAGAGAGAGGAAGGGAAGCAGGGCTCAATCCCAGAACCCTGGGATCATGACCTGAGCTGAAGGCAGAGGCTTTAATCCACTGACCCACCCAGGTGCCCCAGTATTTGTTTTTTTAAAGAAACTAGATTTGGGGTGCCTGGGTGGCTCAGTGGGTTAAAGCCTCTGCCTTTGACTCAGGTCATGGTCTCAGGATCCTGGGATGGAGCCCCGCATCAGGCTCTCTGCTCAGCAGGGAGCCTGCTTCCTCCTCTCTCTCTGCCTGTCTCTCCGCCTACTTGTGATCTGTGTCTGTCAAAAAAAATAAATAAAATCTTTTTAAAAAAATAAATAAATAAACTAGATTAATGAAAATGTTATGGTAGAACATAAATTAATGAAGCCTTATTCAGACGTGAGTTAACTGTTCTCTTTAAAATATTGCTACTAGTAGGTGAACAGAAAAAAAATCTGATATTACAAAATTCCTTGTTTAAAATATTTTTAATTATTCTATAATTTAAACACATAAAAATAATTTCCTATGAAGTAGAAGTTGTTCTTCACTAAAAAATGAGGAGCTATAAAATTAACATTAGCCAACATTATTAAAATACTGAGAATGATTTCTACATTTTAGTAATTTGTTCATTTTAGTTGGCATTTTAAATAAGTAAATGCATTCATAATTTATCAGAAACAATTGTTTGTTTATATGTAATGTCTTCTCAATTATTATTATTTTTAAAAAAATTTATTTATTTATTTGATAGGGAGAGAGAGAATACAAGTAGGCGAGCAGCAGCCAGAAGGAGAGGGAGAAACAGGCTCTCTGCTGCACAGGGAGCCCGATGTGGGGCTCGATCCCAGGACCCTGGGATCATGACTTGAGCTCAAGGCATATGCTTATTGACTGTGTCACCCAGGCGCCCTGTGTTCTCAAATGATTATGCAATGGTATTTTTTTTTGTTCTTTAATTTTACTTTTTCAGTGTTCCAAGATTCATTATTGTTTTTTTTTAAGATTTTATTTATTTATTTGACAGAGATCACAAGTAGGCAGAGGGCAGGCAGAGAGAGAGAGGAGGAAGCAGGCTCCCTGCTAAGCATAGAGCCCGATACGGGGCTCAGTCCCAGGACTCTGGGATCATGACCTGAGCCAGAGGCAGAGGATTTAACCTTCTAAGCCACCCAGGGGCACCCCAAGATTCATTGTTTAAGCACCACACCCAGTGTTCCAGGCAATACACACCCTTCTTAATACCCACCACCAGGATAACCTATCCTTCCCCCTTCCTTCCCTCCAAAACCCTCAGTTTGTTTCTCAGAGTCCACAGTATCTCATGTTTCATCACCCCCTCTGGTTTCCCCCAATTCACTTTTCCTTTCCTTTTCCTAATGTCCACCGTGTTATTCCTTATGCTCCACAAGTAAATGAAACCATATAATTGAGTCTCTGCTTGACTTATTTTACTCAGCATAATCTCCTCCAATCCCATCCATGTTGATACAAAATTTGGTATTCATCCTTTCTGATGGAGACACAATATTCCATTGTATATATGGACCATATCTTCTTTATCCATTCGTCCATTGAAGGGCATCTTGGTTCTTGCCACAGTTTGGCGACTGTGGTCATTGCTGCTATGAACCGTGGGGTACAGATGGCCCTTCTTTTCACTACATCTGTATCTTTGGGGTAAATACCCCAAAGTAGTGCAATTGCAGGGTCATAGAGTAGCTCTATTTCTAATTTCTTAAGGAATCTCCACACTGTTTTCCAAAGTGACTGCACCAACTTGCATTCCCACCAACAGTGTAAGAGGGTTCCTCTTTCTCTACATCCTCTCCCACACTTGTTGTTTCTTGTCTTCTTAATTTTGGCCATTCTAAGTGGTGTAAGGTGGTATCTCAATGTGGTTTTGATCTGAAACTCCCTGATGGCTAGGAATGATGAACATTTTTTCATGCATCTGCTAGCCATTTGTATGTCTTCTATGGAGGAGTATCTATTCATGTCTTCTGCCCATTTTTTGACACAATTATCTGATTTTTGTGTGTTGAGTTTGAGGAGTTCTTTATAGATCTTGGATATAAGCCCTTTGTAGTGTCATTTGCGAATATCTTCTCCCATTCCATAGGTTGTCTCTTTGTTTTGTTGACTGTTTCCTTTGCTGCCTATGTTTTCAAAATCCTAGAGAACATTGGCGGTAACCTCTTCGGCATTGGCCACAGTAACTTCTTTCAAGAGATGTCTCCAAAGGCAAAGGAAACAAAAGCGAAAAATGGACTTTTGTGACTTCATCAAGATAAAACAGTATTCTTTGTTATGTAAATATTGGGTTGATAGGGCCATTAAGCACAGAGATTTCTCTCTGGGTGGATTTGCCTATTTCTAAGTTATCAAGGATAAAAATCCCCAATTGTTATGCATTATCATCAGTGTAGGATACAAAATAAAGGCATTGTGTAGCAGTCAGTATCTCATTAGTCTTGTTGAACAAGATTTACACTGCAACACATCCTCAAGCTTCAGTCTATAAATTATATACAATTGTTTACCCCCAGTCCAGTGACATATTTGTGGCTGCTATTTAAAAGATAGGCAGAACAATCCTTTTTTTTAATATTTTATTTTATTTATTTGACACAGAGAGAGAGATTACAAGTAGGCAGAGAGGCAAGCAGACAGAGAGGGGAAGCAGGGTCCCTGCTGAGCAGAGAGCCTGATGTGGGGCTCGATCCCAGGATCCCGAGATCATGACCTGAGCTGGAAGCAGAGGCTTAACCCACTGAGCCACCCAGGTGCCCCAGAACAATCCTTTGAATGTACAGAATTTAACTAGAGGTCTGGGTTCTAAAAAAACAAATTTTAAAAGGAACATTTTACAGGTATATTAATGGATGAAGGTAATTTTTATAAATCATATTCTGTGATGGAGGATATATAATATGTTTATAAGTATTTTTAAAACACGTAATAAAGAGTGAGAATAATGAGATTAGCATTTATTTTATTTAGAAGAAAAAATAACTGATAAATATTTTTGAATACCTCAGATTGTACCCAGACTTTAGGTGTCTGTATGTTCTTCAGTAGCCTGCCCTCCCCACCAGAGGACTTAAAAAGAGTAATATGGCATAAAGTCCATTTTACTGGAAGAAAAATAGGCAAAATAATAGTCTCCTATAGAAAGTACAGGAATTTATTACATATTTTTTATAGTCTGGATAGGAATGACTTCATAGACATCATTTGAACTAAAAATTTAGTGGGACCTGAATTTGACAGCTGGTACTGATATCTATCAAGGGAAGTGAAGGTGGACACATTACTTAAGATTTCGGATGCTCAGTTCACTCATCTTAAAAAAAAAATGGGATAACAGTAATTTTTATTTACTGTAAATTTGTGAAAAATGTAACATACGTGCATTAGGGTCCCTCAAAGAATATGCAGCTCTAAATGTTTAGGCTATTGATGTTTGATTTTATTCTGGGTCTTAACACATGCCTTAAGCATTACTCATTTGTAATGATGTAATAATGGCATCATTAGTTTAATCTTTACAGCCTCATATCAATCATACCACCACCCTAGTCACAAACTTTCTCTTAATTTTTTTGATCAAGGATTTGAGGGATTTTACTACTTTTCTATTTTTTTAATGAATCTATTTTTTCTTTACTACATCCCTTCCCCCAAACATACATTCCTGTCAAACTATTTGACTTCATATTTCTTACATATTTCTTCCTCTGTGCCTTTATGCATGTCATTATTTCCTCATTCTGAATTACCTTTCATTCACTGCTGTTCTAGCCTATAAAAATTTCTCATCATCTAAGAATTAGTCAAATCCTGCATATAATTTTTACTGACCCTCATCTTTTCCTTTCCTTATGTTGTATTTTGTGTATAGTATTTACATAGCTTATGTAACAAATTGGTTTATGTTGCAATTGTGTAAACTTTATATATACTTTATAAATTATAAATGATATTATTGCCCCCAAACCACAGCATATATCCTCGAAACCCTAACCTCTAGTGTGTGTACAGGGTGTGTACAGTGTGTGTGTGTGTGTGTGCTTTTTCTGAATAGTATTGAACTTACCTGAAGCATGATTTGCTAACAGAAATGAATCAGTTCTCAAATGAAAATCAAATAATTTGATCTGCTTTTCCCCCCATTAAATGCAATACTTAAGTACAGAATATATATTGCAATGTGTAATAGTATTATAGCCAAAGTTTTCTGTAACATGACTTCTGACAATTTAGAAAGCAATTTGTAAATGCAACAGCAATAATCTCTAAACAGGATTTTTAAATCACTATTTTCATATTTACAAAAGGTTAAGATATAACCTTGTTGAGATATGACTTACTTATTTATATATAACTTTATATATAGCTGGAATACTGAAACACACATTTATTGAAGGTATTCTATAAATGAAGGTACAAGGCTTTATTATGGAAGCTTTATAAGGCTTTATTATGGAATGATTATAAACTAACTTTGAAGTTAAAAAATGTTTGCTTAAGAGTACTTAAAAAGAAACCAAAAACTTACTAATGCGCAGCCAATGTCACTAAAAAGTTTCAAGGAAAAGGAATCATTTTATAATTAATATATTGTCTAACCTATAATTTAGATATAAAACAGAAAGAAACATGAAAATATATTCAGACCGATGCTTTTTGCAAAAAGAATCTGGCAGCAATATCCTGTACCTGGTGGAGTTTATGCAGGTTCCTCCTGGGCCACAAGCCAGTAGAGGACTGCAAGGATCTAATCCTGAAATAACAAAAGACTGGATGACCATTTCAAGGTCTAATTTAAATAAACATGATTACTAACCTAATAGGGACTCCTTTATGTGAAAGAAAGATAGAGTACCTTCCTTAGAAAACTAAATAGTTTAAAACAAGATAAATCCAGGAAATAAAGAAAGCAATAATAATATTTCAAAATTATTCATTTTTATCAGTGATTGAAGCATTTTGCTCAATAAAAGAAACACTTAAAAAATAAATATTATAAAACATATTAAGACAAAAAAGGAGCATTTTGCAGCTTCAATTTTTTCTGTAAATATTCTTCCACAGTCCATAGTGAATATATGTAATATATTGGAGGTAACCTGGCTGGCTAAATTATGGGAATTAGGCAAATATAAACTACTACCGACCATAATTTTTATTCTTTTATTTTTTAAAAGATTTTAATTTATTTATTTGAGAGAGTGGGAGAATGAGAGGGGCCATGAGCAGAGCAGAGCAGAGGGAGAGGGAGAAGCAGTCTTCCTGCTGACCAGGGAATCCGATGTAGGGCTCCATCCCAGGAACCTGGGAGGCAGACGCTTAATCAACTGAGCCACCTAGGCTCCCCATGACCATTGTTCTTACTATCTGATTGGAATCTAACTCCACTATAAATACTTAAAAATGTATAAAATAAGCAATATATTAAAGTGATTCATAGTTAACAATGAAATAATACATGCAATAAAATGAAAAAAATCATACTTTAAAAAGCCAATCTCAGACTGAATAAAGAAGAGAATAAAAGACAGACCCATACTGCCAATAGGAAGAGAAAGACAATGACTGCACATATGTATAAATGAAACATGAATAAATGATATGAATGATTAACTACGGGTTATAAATGTTATACTATGACCATGTTGGTACGTAAATGGGATTTTTATATTTACAACATTTTTAAACCTTGAATTCTGTCCAGTTGAGGCTTTAAGTTATTTTCACTTCTCAGTTCATTCAAACCAGGTTGTTAGATCTCCCTCTCACTCTCCAGACACAGACACACACACACACAGGATATATAATTATTTAATCAGTTTATCATATCTGAGAACTATTGACTTTGATATTTAACATGTTAAGTTTATCTATAGTCCCATGAGTTCATACTAAATAAGATTGAGCTGATAGATCTTACGATGAGTGGCTAGCATTCTAAAACTTATGTTAGTCTGTAGGCTGATACGCCAAACTGGAGCCACATTGAAGGGCTGGAAATGTTTATGTCCGGAACTTTATACACATGTGTGTACAAATGTGATAATACACATTTGTTGATATTCCACAGAGTCCTAAATGAAGTATTAATAAATAGCTATTTGATAAACATGAAATTTGCTCTCTCCTTGAGATTAAGTAGTCAAATCATGAATTATGGTTTTAGAAAACTAAGAAGTGAATTTGTCATAAAATTTGTTAAAATACCCATAATAAATGATGGTATAAAATATCAAAATATTTACATGACTAGATTAAAAAAATATATATATTTACCTATTTTTTTTTTTTTTATTTGTGAGAGAGAGAGAGAGAGAGCGAACGAGCACAGGCAGACAGAGAGGCAGGCAGAGGCAGAGGGAGAAGCAGGCTTCCTGCCGAGCAAGGAGCCCGATGCGGGACTCGATCCCAGGACGCTGGGATCATGACCTGAGCTGAAGGCAGCTGCTTAACCAACTGAGCCACCCAGGCGTCCCATTACCTATTCTTTCTTTAAGAAAAAATATTTGGCCTGTTCTATTCAACTATGACTAATAAAAATTTCTATTCATGAAACAATTTATAAACAGGGATTATGAGATTGTGAAAATAGATCAAAATCTTAATAGACACTTGACTCCTCTATTTAGTAAATGTATCAGAGTCATTTTAGTGATCCATAAAGGAATCATTCTAAGCTTCCCTTTGAATTTTAGAACTGAAGAGAAGTTTAGAGTAAAGTGATTAAAGTGTTCCCTCCTGGATTGTTGTAATAAAGTCATTAAAATAAATTGTTTCTAGAGGAAAAAGTGAGTCTTTGATCTAAACCTGAGTTCAAAACCTAAAAGGTGTGGGTGAATTATATTTTGAAAGCAAGATTAGGAGACTGTCAAAAAACAACCAAAAACCTTTTGGCAAATATTTAGTGTTGGAAAAGGAGAGAATATTATCTTATCTATTCATATTATCAAAAAAAAAAACAAAAACAAAACAAAACAAGATTTCCTGACCCTAGAGACAGTCTCTAAAACAGACATACCATGGTCCTCTCCTCTAGCTTTTGTCATTAATTTTTGAACCTAGTTAAAGACCTTCAGATCTATTATAAAAAAAAAAATACTTTAAAAGAGCACAATCTTCTAGGGAATCTTGTGTTTGAAACATTAAAATGTAACAGCACAATAAACTGTCATCACTGATTTACTAACTGCCTTCAGCAGCTATGTAGCAGAACTGTCCATTTGTAGGAGCTTTCTGGGAATTACTACAAACTTCAGGGCTGTCATGAGTCCACATACCTACCCTTCAGGCCAGAGAAAAATAATGCTTTATTTATTTCTTTTCCATCCTCCAAATATCATGTAAGTACATTGTTTTAACAAAATACAAACTACAATTTTGCTAACAACACTGTCTGAAAACATGACTATAGTTTGCCAGTGTGTATGATAATAGGAAAAAATAATCAGGAAGACAGATGATCATTGAATCAAAATACAGTATATATAATTATTTGGTCATTTGCAATCAGAAAAAACATAGATTTAAAAATTATGACAAAATGTAGATACTGGATGTGAGGAGCAGAGAAAGATCCAGAACTTCTCTGTCTAGCAGGGCATATTGGCCAGTATCTGGAGAGGAAGAGCCTGAGAAGGTGAAGAGGACCAAAAGTAGATTTATAAGTGTTACTAAAAACATTTTCAACTACTTAAATATTTTCCTAGGACTGATCTTCACTCTTTTCTCAGTGAATCAACCATGAAAGAGAGTAAACACATTCACATTATAACAAGAATATGTACTTATCTGGAGAATCGTGGCCAGATATATTTACTGAGGTTGAGAAGTAATTAATAATGATTGTGTCATATTACCATATTATTATCATATGGTTTATTAAACATTTATTTTTTATTTTATTAAAAATGAAAATCATTGAAATTTAGAACCAAAATTATCTTTATAGATCAACTATTCTGGGACGCCTGGGTGGCTCAGTTGGTTAAGCAGCTGCCTTCGGCTCAGGTCATGATCCTAGCGTCCTGGGATAGAGTCCCACATCGGGCTCCTTGCTCGGCACGGGGCCTGCTTCTCCCTCTGCCTCTGCCTGCCACTCTGTCTGCCTGTGCTCACTCCTGCTCTCTCTCTCTCTCTCTCTGACAAATAAATAAATAAAATCTTAAAAAAACAAAAATCAACTATTCTAACCATCTCACTTTAAAAAATAAAAATAAAAAACACTGAGGCTCAGAGAAGTTAAGTATCTTGATACCACATATCTAGTAATTAGAACAATGCATAACAACTTTGTTCCCTTATTCCTAATATTCTGCTCCCTTTATGATCCATCTTTAGGTTATATAGTGGACAACCTTTGTTTTTATCCATTCAGCATCTATTTTCTGCTTCTATCCCTGCGTTGGTTTGAGAATATCCATATTCTCGTTGTATATATTCCTTGTTGAACCATTAATCAAGCTGCCAGAAAACTCTCCTATCCACCAAATTATATACACCTCACAAAACCAAGCTAACTAGATGCTCTATCCCTCACATTTAGTCAGTATTAAGGTATACAGGTCTGGAAAAAGAAAATAGGAATCCATTTCTAATTTTTTTCCTTTAAATTCTGTGACATAATTCAACAATAATTAAAAAAAATCCTTTTGGTTTAAAGTAGGCAGCATAATTCTTATTTGCAATCAATTCTAATCATATAGAAATTGTTACCAGAGAATGGATGCTAAGAACAGATGGTCAGGGATATGTAAATAATTTAGCAATGTGGAGTAAAAGAGATTCCAGTTCATGTTCTAGAATGTGCTTAAGAATGTGCAAAATGCAACTGGAGTAAGGGTATTTTGGAGACTTCTGAATTCCCACTTCCTTCTATATACTACACACTTCATAAACCTGTTCCTTCCTTTCTAGATAAAACTAAGAAGGACATTATTACTATGCAATTACCACATGCTCCTGATCTCAGTATGTGTGTAGCATAGCGATGAGATAGAATTATGTAATCACCAAAAGAAAACAGCAATTTAATAAGCACCTAGAACTACATGGTAATCATAGCTACAAAAATGGTCCAAATAGCAGACATCTCCAGATATGTATAAATAATTTGTATAAATCCTAACAATCCCCATTGAAAGTCAAAAGGAAAACAAATAATTTTGTGAACATAGCTCTGATCTGAGATACTGTATGAGATCATCCTAATTACAATTTTCAGGCTTACTTCATAGACCAATAAGCACCTATGACAAAGGTCCTTTCTATAATATTGCAAGTGTGTATTTTGAAATAATTTCTTAAATTTGTCAAAAGTGTCCTCTGGTCCTTAACCCAAGTAACTGCACTTTTTTTTTACATCAGTTTCAGGCATACAAGATAATGAATATAATGATTCAAAAAGTCTATACATTACTCAGTGTTCATCAAAATAATTGTACTCTTAATCCTCTTTATCTTACCCATCCCCCCCACACCCCCTATGGCAACCACCAGTTTTTGTATTTAAGTCTTTCTTTTGTCTGTCTCTTTTTTCCCCCTTTGTTTGTTTTGGTTCTTAAATTCCACATAAGTGAAATTACATGATATCAGTCTTTCTACGACTTATTTCACTTAGCATATACCCTTTAGGTCCATTCATGTTGTAAATGGTAAGATCTCATTCTTTTTTTTAATGACTAATATTCCATTGTATGTATGTATGTGTGCGTATGTGTGTGTGTGTGTCTGTGTCCGTGTGTAAATATATATATATATATATATATATATATTACATTGTCTTTATCCATTTATCTATGGATAGACATTTGAGTCGCTTTTATATCTTAGCTATTATAAATAGTGCTTCAGTAAACATAGGGGTGCATATATCTTTCCAAGTAGGTGTTTTTCTTTGGCTAAATACCCAGTAGTGGAATTACTGCAGCGCATGGTAATTTTATTTGTTTGTTTATTTATTTATTTTTTTGAGGAACTGCAATACTGTTTCCAACAGTGGCTGCACTAATTTGCATTCCCACCAACAGTGCATGAGAGTTCTTTTTTCTCCACATCCTTGACAACACTTGTCATTTCTTGCTTTTTTATTTTAGCCATTCTGGCAGGTGTTAGGTATTATCTCATTGTGGTTTTGATTTATATTCCCCTGATGATTAGTGATGTTAAGCATCTTGTCATGTGTCTGTTGGCTACTTGTATGTCTTCTTTGGAAAAATGTCTAGTCAGGTCCTCTGCTCATTTTAAATCAGATTATTTGTGTTTTTTGGTGTTGAGTTGTCAAAGTTTTTTATATATTTTAGATATTAATCTCTTATCAGATATACAATTTTTAAGTATCTTATCCTATTCACGAAGTTGTCTTTTTGTTTTGCTGATGGTTTGGTATGCAAAAGCTTTTATTTAGATTTAGTCTTTTTTTTTTTATAATTTATTTTTTTCAGTGTTCCACAATTCATTGTTTATGCACCACACCCAGTGACCCATGCAGTATGAACCCTCCTAAATACCCACCACCAGGCTCACTCAAACCCCCACTCTTCTCCCCTCCAAAACCCTCAGTTTGTTTCTCAGAGTCCACAGTCTCTCATGGTTTGTCTCCCCCTCTGATCTCCCCCAGCTCACTTCTCCTCACCATCTCCCAATGTCTTCTGTGTTATTCCAATGTCCTGTGTTATTCTACAAGTAAGTGAAACCATATGACAAACCATGGTGCTCTCTGCTTGACTTATTTTACTCAGCATAATCTCCTCCAGTCCCGTCCATGCTGATACAAAAGTTGGGTATTCATCCTTTCTGATGGAGGCATAATACTCCATTGTATAGATTCAGTCTTTACAGTTTAACCTTGTTTTAGTTTCCTTGCCTGAGGAGATAAATCTGAGGAAACAGTTTCTACGGCTGCTGTCAAAGAACTTACTGCCTATGTTTCTTCTAGGAGCTTTATGGTCTACATTTAGGTCTTTAATTCATTTTGAGTTTATTTGTTTACAATGTAGAAAAATGGTCTAAAGTTATTCTCTGGATGTGGCTGTTCAGTTTTCCAAATACCTTTTATTAAAGACAATGTCTTCCCCACTGTATATTCTTGTCTCCTTTGATTAATTGACCATATAAGCACGGATTTATTTCTGGGTTTTCCATTCTGTTCCATTGGCCTATGTGTTTCCTTTTATGCCAGTAGCATACTCTGTTAATTATTACAGTTTTGTAGTTTGTTTTGAAAACTGGAATTGTGATACCTCCAGCTTTGTTCTTTCTCAAAATTGTTTTGGCTATCCTGAGGTCTTTTGTGGTTAAGTAACTGCACTCTTGAGCAAAGCAAAATACCTAAATCTTTATAGGGAATATTGAATATTACTTCTGACCTTACTTGACTCTTTAAGAAATATGGATACCAACTGTTATCCTTAAAGCTGAATGATATGTTATAAGGATCAGATGACAGACATAGCTTGATATCACATGAAATCTTTTATCTATACATTGTTTTTTTTCTCCATTCTTGGGTACATAGTAGAAAAAGATATATTCAGCCCTTAGAATAATTCTAGCTTTAAATTAATGTATTGGTTGTGGGGGTTAAATAGAAGATATTGGTTGTCTTATTCTCTACCATGTATATCCCTACATAGCTACTTGAAACATTCAGAAAGTAAAGAGTTTTAAAACTGAGTAAGTCAGTGACTCCAACTATAGCTGCTCTTTCAGATATGAACTTCTTATAAACTAATATGGCCTCTATCTCCTGTTATACAGTTATTTGTTTGGCAGATACTTTTATCTGCATGGGAGAAGCATATTCACTATATTAGTAAGGAATGATCCAATAAGCTGAGCCAGTTATATAGGAAGAAAGAATTTATTGTAGATATTAAACCTTATGCACTTCTAGGAGCCAGTAGAGAAGTCTCTAGAAGACTGTTGCCTCTGCATACCAAATTGGAGTTTAAGTCACCATAGTTAAGCCAGGTTGGTAGTCATGGTGTGAAAGACAGGGAGCATGGAAAATTGGAATCCACAAAGAAAAATGGGAACCTGAACAATATGGAAGCTTCAGGATAAAACAGGATGCCAAACGAAAAACTGGAACTCATCTATGTCTGGTGGAATTATGGAATCGGTTCATAGTATTTCATGAGAAGCAAATGTTAAATTTTAAGAATTTGTTGACACAGTCAATATCACACTGATAGGTTGAAATAAGCCATGATGAGAAAATTTTCACCATGAAAATCAGAAAATTCTTTCAATTAGTGATTTTGTTTTCTGGAAAACCAATTTCAAAGTATTTACCAGTACAACATTCCATTTATCTCTGACCACCTCCAATGTAAATAATGCTATTAACCCATATTGCACTCTGCACCACAGAGCAGCACAGCTGCCTAGCCCAGAACTCAGAAAAGCTAAAAGAGAAAATCTTTTAGCTTTTCTAAAAGATTGGGAGTTAGAGCTACAACTTGGGTGATGCCACATGGGAGTTAGAGCTACAACTTGGGTGATGCCACTGTCAAGGAAATAAGCCAGCAAAAACATGTGATCTGAGAAAAGGTGAATACCTTGCCCTGACCCTCAGCATTAAAAATAGCTGCTGTTTCACTTCTTCTTCCAAATATAGCTCAATTTTTCCATATTTTAAACAATACTTCAGAAGTATTCAAGGAAATGAATTCCAGAAAATACAGCTCCAAATTAGCTAAGTTGACAAAGCACAAAGCTACCACATAGCCAGACACAATATATTGTTACTTGTCGGGAAGAGCTATAGCTTTTGTCCATTGTCAACTCTGAATATGCACAAATTTGCAAAATGTGGTAATTATCTACCATCCTGATGATACTGTGTTGATAGAATCTGAAAAATGTGTGGTATTTAGATTCATAACTAAGGGTCTCAAAATAAGACCTCTTGGTAGCCTGGTCCCCACTGAGAAATAATACTGCAGTTTTATTCCTAATTCATTTCCCTTTAATAGTACAATAAGCCACACATTTGCAGTTTCATTGTGAGGGGAGGACACCTCTACACTCCAAAACCGTAATTTCAGTTAGGCCATGGAACTTGCTTTAGCCAATGAAGTGAAAGCATCAGCATAAAATAAGTGTAGATGTTTGGATTTAGTTCTGTGCTTCTGCTACTGAAATATGAGAGAAATACCCTAGACAGCCACTATCCAATCCCTGAAGACTGGAGCCGAGGCCAGGTGAGCCCAGTGGAAACCAGCTGAGTTCATAAAAATTTCAGCTAACCTGTAGATATATTACTTGAAGAAGAACCCTACTAGAGGACTTGAAAAGCTATAGAAAAGAGGATAAAGGCTTATTATTGGCTCTCAGGGAATTTTCAACAGTTTGTTAATAAGCAATATCATATGAGAAGTTAACTAACACAGCTACTTCATAAGAAGGGTTTTTATTTTTGTTTTGTTTTTGGTGTAGAAAACATTTGTTAAATTAGCTGAAAAAATGTATGGCTTAAATATATATGTGATAAAATTTGATTATGTCAATTTGAATGTATACACAAAAAAATCCATTCAAAATTTTAAGAGTGAGCTTGCTTTTAGCTAGGTATTATTTAAAAATTGATGGTTTATTTACTGAGTCATTCCCCAAATTCACATTCAGGACTACTACCAGTGGATCCCATAAGTATAAAGAACTGAAAAGCCACTTTTCCAGGACAATGTGAAACAGAACATGCATGCAACTGATGTCAAAGATCTATAACTGCAAAAGCCTCTGCAGTACATGTTCTTCCTGTACAAGGAACAATATCACTTCTAGAATCTGAGAACATGTTAACAATCACATTTCTCAACATTCAGCAGGCACCCTTTGCCTTGAAGGCAAGAATCTACTCTTTCTTTCTTTCTTTTTTTTTTTTTTTAAGAATCTATTCTTTCATTACGTTTTTAAACAATTTTATTTATTTATTTGAGAGAGAACATGAGCAGGGGGAGGGGAAAAAGAAGAAGCAGACTCCCTGCTGAGCAGGGAGCCAGACATGGGGCTAGATCCGAGGACCCTAGGATCATGACCTGAGTCAAAGGCAGATGCTTAACTAACTGAGCCACCCAGGTGCCCCACTTTCATTACTATCACTCTTATTTCCTGACTCTGAAACTAGTGGAAATAGCATGGTAAATAATTTTTCTCAAATCTTATAAGGCTCAATATACTCCCTTAGGGCTGCTAATAACATACTGACCAAAAACTAAATGGCTTAAAACAACATACATTTATTTTTGCATAATTCTGGACGCTAGAGGTCTGAAGTCAAGGTGTTGACAGAACAATGAGCTCTCTGCAGATTCTAGGGAAGAATCATTCTGTTCCTCTCCCTAGCTTCTGGTGACTCCCAGAAATCCTTGGCATTCTTTAGCTTGTGACTACCTTCCAAGCTCTGCTTCTATATTTACATGGTTCTCTCCTCTTGTTATACAGACACCAGTTATAAGATTTAAGGATGCTAATCCAGTATGAAATCATCTTAACTAATTACATCTGAAAATGCACTATTTCCAAATAAGATTAAATCTGAGGTTACAAGTAGATATGAATTTTTAGAGAACACTATTGAACCTACTATAGTCTGCCTTCTGATCCCCTGTAATTCACATTCAACTCACATGCAAAATAAATTCACTTTATCTCAACGTGTCTCAAAGTCTTAACCCATTCCAGCATTAACTTTAAATCCAAATTGTATCTAAATATCATAAACTGAAAATATTCTAGATATCATCATCTAAATCATACATGGGTGAGCCTCTAGGTAATCCATCCTAAAGCAAAATTTCTCTTCCTCTGTGGGTTTTAAAACTAGAAAGCAAGTTCCTAGCATTCAAAATAAAATAGTAAGACATACTCAGAATAGGTATTCCCACTCAAAAATGGGAATAATTGGAAATAGAAAATAGAAGGAATAAATGAATCATTGCTCTAAAATAAGTTCATAACCAAACCAAGTGGTCCCTGGAATATAATCTGTGGTTTTATGCTCTATCTTCTGGGCCCCTGGCAGCAGTGGTGACCCGCTCTTTGCACAACAAACCACATTAAATTTAATGTCTTAAATGACAATTTATTATTATCACTAAAGATGTGGGGGGGGGGTTGACTTGGCACAGCTCGTGGTACTTGCTTATACTTCTCATGCTTTTACAAAAACATGTATCTGGGGCTGGAGTCCCCTAAATGCTTGACTGGTCTGGACAAGTCAAATGGTTTGGTGGAGAAGTTGGTAACTGATATTCATCATTGGATGGGACTGTTTAATGGAACTCATGACATGGCATCTCCATGTGGTGGGGTTCCTGACATGGCATCTGTGTTCTGAAATGGAAGGTTCCAAGAACAACAATTTCAAAAAGTAGAAAGCTAAAGTTATTGGGAAAACCAGGCACTAGTTACAGAACTACTGCATGTCACTCTACCATGCCTGATTGGTCACAGCCTGTTTCAAGATTCAAGATGGTTGAAAAATAAAATCTGTATCTTGATAGAAAAGGGGTAAAGTTACATTGGAGAGGAGCATATGAGAGAGAAATGACTGTTCTGACATCTTTTTAGAGATAATTTATTAAGTATATTTTCTATTTTCCATGTTATTACAAGAAACCATTTTGTTAAGCTTCCAATACTACATAATATGGGTGTATTAGTAAAGGTTTTTCAGAGAAACAGAACCAATAGGATCTCCATATTTATCTAATCTGTATCTATATATTTCTATTTATCTATCTATCTAGCCATCCATCCACCATAGAGACAAAGATCTCCATATGGATAGGTTGATCTCCATATAAACATATACACATATGTAGAGATTTACTATGAGGAATTGGATTATGTGCTTATGAAGCTTGAAAAGGCCCATAATCTGTCATCTGCAAGCTAGAGATTTAGGAAAGCTAGTGGTGTATGTCCCAGTCTAAGGGCCTGAGAACCATGGGAGCTTATATTATAAATCCTGGTCCAAGGGCAAGAGAAGATGGATGTCAGCTTAAGCAGGCAGTCACAAGAACAGGATTAGTGCCTTAAAAATTGAACATAAAAATGTGTGTACCACTTCCATGCCTTTGCCATAATTCTACACATTGTGTTTTCCTTCTTATTCTTTTTAGTTGGCTAGGATAGTGATGCCTAAGGAAACCTAGGAAACCATACCTTGAAAATTGTAGAACCTCTGTGATCTTAAGTCCCTAAATGACTGTGTAGAATAGATAGAGCCATTATTGACGTAGACCTCTCACCCTTATGCTTATGTGTGTGATGTGTAATATGTGTAGAATTCTAATATGATCACACAATGACCATTATTAATGTATAATTCCCTCTTGTTGAGTGTGGGAAGAATCTATATATGATGATATATAACTTTCATGTTTTTGTTATATTCTATGGCAAATGAGAATGTGAAGGTGTAATTAGTTTCAAAAGCAGCTGAATTTCAGTTAGGGAGGTTATTTTAGGAGGGCTGAACCTAAGGGGATCTTTCTGATGAAAAAATATTCAAAGACAAAGATTTGAAGCATATCAGGATTTGATGTGAGCAATATTCTCTTCAGTTGGCTATTGTAAGAAATATGGGTGGCACTCAGAACCTAAGAGTGACCCCCGGATGACAACCAGCCAGAAAACAAGAATTCTAGTTCTTTAGCTATAAGGGATTGAATTTGGCCAACAACATAAATGACTTGGAATAGTACCATACACTTCAGATAACAACACAAATGGCCCAAACTTTAATGTCAGCATGGCTAAACCCTAAGCAAAATACCAAGACATGCAGAACCTGGACTTCTGACTTACAGAATGATAAGCATGCCTTGTTTTTTTAATTCATTCTTATTTTCCTTTATTGCACAGATAAACCAAATGTAATTTTTATAAATCTTGTGTCATACTTACCCATTCCTCCTCTCTCCCCCAAATCCTAGCAATAAATGATTTTTCTTTTTACTGTCTCTATAGTTTGTCTTTTCCAGAATGTCATTTAGTTGGAATTGTACACCATGTAAACTTTTCAAAGTGGTTGCTTTCAATTAACAATATGAATTTAAATTTTCTAATATCTTTTTGTGGCTTGAAGGCTAATTTATTTTTATCGCTGAGTAATACTCCATTGTATGGATTTACTGAAGTTTTATCTGTTCACCTATTGAAGGACATCTTGGTAGCTCCCAATTTTGGGCAATTATGAGCAAAGCTTCTATAAACATTTATGTACATGATTTTTATGCACACATGAATTTGAACTTTTCAACTGATTTGGGCATATATGTAGGAATATGATTGTTAGCTCAAACTGTAAGATTGTGTTTGGCTTTGTAGAAACTATCAAACTGTCTTCTGAAGTGGATATATCATTTAGCATTCCTACCAGCAATGAACAAGTGTCCCTGTTGAGCATTGGGTGCTTTCTTACATGTTAGATTTTAGCCAATCTAATAGATGTGTAGTGGTATCTTGTTTTCATTTGCATTTTCCTAATGACATATGATGTTGAGCATCTTTTCACATGGCTGAAGTTTTAGCTGTAAGTGTTATTTGTGGAAAGACTGATTACTGATTTGAATGGTGCAAAGATTATAGAAGTATTCATTTTCATTTATTCATGAGTCAGCTTATAAATTGTTTTTCTAGGTAATTGTCCATTTAATTTTAATATTCAAATACTTTGGGATAAAATTTTTCATAATATCGCACAATTGATTTTTCATGTATTCACCACCTATTGTGATTATCCCTTTCTCACAGTTAATATTGTTAATTTGTACCTTCACTCTTATTTTTATGCTCATGAAAATTTTTTTTGGAATTTTTACAAAGACTTTTTTTTTTTTTTTTTACTTTATTTAAGCTTTATTTAAACATATGATGTAACCCCACCACCCTCACCAAACCCCTCTTCCCCCCACCCCCCTCAGTTTGTTTTATGACATTAAGAGTCTCTTTTGGTTTTTCTCCCTCCCGATCCCATCTTTTCATTTTTACTTTTCCTACCACCTTAACTCCCACCCCGGTTGCATCTCCACTTCCTCATATCAGGGAGATCATGTGGTAGTTGTCTTTCTCCAGTTGACTTATTTCGCTAAGCATAATACGCTCTAGTTCCATCCATGTCGTTGCAAATGGTAAGATTTCATTTCTTTTGATGGCTGCATAGTATTCCATCGTATATATATACCACATCTTCTTTATCCATTCATCTGTTGATGGACATCTAGGTTCTTTCCATAACTTGGCTATTGTGGACATTGCTGCTATAAACATTTGGGTACACGTGCCCCTTTGGATCACTACGTTTGTATCCTTAGGATAAATACCCAGTAGTGCAATTGCTGGGTCATAAGGTAGCTCTATTTTCAATTTTTTGAGGAACCTCCATGCTGTTTTCCAGAGTGGTTGCACCAGCTTGCATTCCCACCAACAGTGTAGGAGGGTTCCCCTTTCTCCACATCCTCGCCAGCATCTGTCATTTCCTGACTTGTTCATTTTAGCCATTCTGACTGGTGTGAGGTAGGATCTCATTGTGGTTTTGATTTGTATTTCCCTGATGCCCAGTGATGTGGCGCACATTTTCATGTGTCTAATGGCCATCTGGATGTCTTCTTTGCAGAAATGTCTATTCATGTCCTCTGCCCATTTCTTGATTGGATTATTTGTTCTTTGGGTGTTGAGTTTGCTAAGCTCTTTGTAGATTTTAGATACTAGCCCTTTATCTGATATGTCATTTGCAAATATCTTTTCCCACTCTGTCAGTTGTCTTTTGGTTTTGTTGACTGTTTCCTTTGCTGTGCAAAAGCTTTTGATCTTGATGAAGTCCCAATATTTCATTTTTTCCCTTGCTTCCCTTGCCTTTGGCGTTGTTCCTAGGAAGAAGTTGCTGCGGCTGAGGTCGAAGAGGTTGCTGCCTGTGTTCTCCTCAAGGATTTTGATGGATTCCTTTCTCACGTTGAGGTCCTTCATCCATTTTGAGTCTATTTTCGTGTGTGGGGTAAGGAAATGGTCCAATTTCATTTTTCTGCATGTGGCTGTCCAATTTTCCCAACACCATTTGTTGAAGAGGCTATCTTTTTTCCATTGGATGTTCTTTCCTGCTTTGTCGAAGATTAGTTGACCATAGAGTTGAGGGTCTATTTCTGGGCTTTCTATTCTGTTCCATTGATCTATGTGTCTGTTTTTGTGCCAGTACCATACTGTCTTAATGATGACAGCTTTGTAGTAGAGCTTGAAGTCGGGAATTGTGATGCCACCAACTTTGGTTTTCTTTTTCAATATTCCTTTGGCTATTAGAGGTCTTTTCTGGTTCCATATAAATTTTAGGAGTATTTGTTCCATTTCTTTGAAAAAATTGGATGGAATTTTGATAGGCATTGCATTAAATGTGTAGATAGGTTTAGGTAGCATAGACATTTTCACGATATTAATTCTTCCAATCCATGAGCATGGAACATTTTTCCATGTCTTTGTGTCTTCCTCAATTTCTTTCATGAGTACTTTATAGTTCTCTGAGTATAGATTCTTTGCCTCTTTGGTTAGGTTTATTCCTAGGTATCTTATGGTTTTGGGTGCAATTGTAAATGGGACTGACTCCTTAATTTCTCTTTCTTCTGTCTTGTTGTTGGTGTAAAGAAATGCAACTGATTTATGTGCATTGATTTTATATCCTGACACTTTACTGAATTCCTGTACAAGCTCTAGCAGTTTTGGAGTGGAGCCTTTTGGGATTTCCACATATAGTATCATATCATCTGCAAAGAGTGATAGTTTGACTTCTTCTTTTCTGATTTGGATGCCTTTAATTTCTTTTTGTTGTCTGATTGCTGAGGCTAGGACTTCTAGTACTATGTTGAATAGCAGTGGTGATAGTGGACATCCCTGCCGTGTTCCTGACCTTAACGGAAAAGCTCTCAGTTTTTCTCCATTGAAAATGATACTTGCCGTGGGTTTTTCATAGATGGCTTTGATAATATTGAGGTATGTGCCTTCTATCTCTACACTTTGAAGAGTTTTGATTAGGAAGGGATGTTGCACTTTATCAAATGCTTTTTCAGCATCTATTGAGAGTATCATATGGTTCTTGTTCTTTCTTTTGTTGATGTACTGTATCACATTGATTGATTTGCGGATGTTGAACCAACCCTGCTGCCCTGGAATAAATCCCACTTGGTCGTGGTGAATAATCCTTTTAATGTACTGTTGGATCCTATTGGCTAGTATTTTGGTGAGAATTTTTGCATCTATGTTCATCAAGGATATTGGTCTGTAATTCTCTTTTTTGATGGGATCCTTGTCTGGTTTGGGGATCAAGGTGATGCTGGCCTCATAAAATGAGTTTGGAAGTTTTCCTTCCATTTCTATTTTTTGGAACAGTTTCAGGAGAATAGGAATTAATTCTTCTTTAAATGTTTGGTAGAATTCCCCTGGAAAGCCATCAGGCCCTGGGCTTTTGTTTGTTTGGAGATTTTTGATGACTGTTTCAATCTCCTTACGGGTTGTGGGCCTATTCAGGTTTTCTATTTCTTCCTGGTTCAGTTTTGGCAGTTTATATGTCTCTAGGAAAGCATCCATTTCTTCCAGATTGTCAAATTTGTTGGCATAGAGTTGCTCATAATATGTTCTTATGATGGTTTGTATTTCTTTGGTGTTGGTTGTGATCTCTCCTCTTTCATTCATGATTTTATTTATTTGGGTCCTTTCTCTTTTCTTTTGGATAAGTCTGGCCAGGGGTTTATCAATCTTATTAATTCTTTCAAAGAACCAGCTCCTAGTTTCATTGATTTGTTCTATTGTTTTTTTGGTTTCTATTTGATTTCTGCTTTGATCTTTATTATTTCTCTTCTCCTGCTGGGTTTAGGCTTTCTTTGTTGCTCTCTCTCGAGTTCCTTAAGGTGTAGGGTTAGGTTGTGTATTTGAGACCTTTCCTGTTTCTTGAGATAGGCTTGTATCGCTATATATTTTCCTCTCAGGACTGCCTTTGCTGTGTCCCACAGATTTTGGACCGTTGTGTTTTCATTATCATTTGTTTCCATGGTTTTTTTCAATTCTTCTTTAATTTCCTGGTTGACCCATTCATTTTTTAGAAGGATGCTGTTGAGCCTCCATGTATTTGTGCTCTTTCCACATTTCCTCTTGTGATTGAGTTCTAGCTTCAGAGCATTGTGGTCTGAAAATATGCAGGGAATGATCCCAATCTTTTGATACCTGTTGAGACCTGATTTATGACCCAGGATGTGATCTATTCTGGAGAATGTTCCATGGGCAGTGGAGAAGAACGTGTATTCTGTTGCTTTGGGGTAGAATGTTCTGAATATATCTGTGATGTCCATCTCGTCCAGTGTGTCATTTAAGACCTTTATTTCCTTGTTGATCTTTTGCTTGGATGATCTGTCCATTTCCTTGAGGGGTGTATTAAAGTCTCCAACTATTATTGTATTCTTGTCAATGTGTTTCTTTGATTTTGTTATTAATTGGTTTATATAGTTGGCTGCTCCCTTGTTAGGGGCATAGATATTTAAAATTGTTAGATCTTCTTGTTGGACAGACCCTTTGAGTATGATGAAGTGTCCTTCCTCATCTCTTATTATAGTCTTTGGCTTAAAATCTAATTGATCTGATATAAGGATTGCCACCCCAGCTTTCTTCTGATGTCCATTAGCATGGTAAATTGTTTTCCACCCCCTCACTTTCAATCTGGAGGTGTCTTCAGGTCTAAGATGAGTTTCTTGTAGGCAGCATATGGATGGGTTTTGTTTTTTTATCCATTCTGAAACCCTGTGTCTTTTGATTGGGGCATTTAGCCCATTTACATTCAGGGTAACTATTGAGAGATATGAGTTTAGTGCCATTGTATTGCCTGTATGGTGGTTGTTACTGTATAATGTCTCTGTTCCTTTCTGGTAATACTTTTAGGGTCTCTCTTTGCTTAGAGGACCCCTTTCAATATTTCCTGTAGAGCTGGTTTGGTGTTTACAAACTCTTTCAGTTTTTGTTTGTCCTGGAAGCTTTTAATCTCTCCTTCTATTTCAAATGATAACCTAGCTGGATAAAGTGTTCCTGGCTGCATGTTTTTCTCATTTAGTGCTCTGAATATATCATGCCAGTTCTTTCTGGCCTGCCAGGTCTCTGTGGATAAGTCTGCTGCCAATCTAATATTTTTACCATTGTATGTTACAGACTTCTTGTTCCGTGCTGCCTTCAGGATTTTCTCTTTGTCGCTAAGACTTGTAAATTTTACTATTAGGTGGCGGGGTGTGGGTCGATTCCTATTGATTTTGAGAGGTGTTCTCTGGGCCTCCTGGATTTTGATGCTTGTTCCCCTTGCTATATTAGGGAAATTCTCTACAATAATCCTCTCCAGTATACCTTCTGCTCCTATTTCTCTTTCTTCTTCTTCTGGAATCCCAATTATTCTAATGTTGTTTCGTCTTATGGCATCACTTATCTCTCGAATTCTCCCCTCGTGGTCCAGTAGTTGATTGTCTCTCTTTTGGTCTGCTTCATTATTCCCTGCCATTTGGTCTTCTATATCACTAATTCTGTCTTCTGCCTCATTTATCCTAGCAGTAAGAGCCTCCATTTTTGATTGCACCTCATTAATAGCTTTTTTTATTTCAACTTGATTAGACTTTATTTCTTTTATTTCTCCAGAAAGGGTTTTTATTTCTCCTGACAGGGTTTCTCTAATATCTTCCATGCCTTTTTCGAGCCCGTCTAGGACCTTGAGAATCGTCATCCTGAATTCCAGATCTGACATATTACCAATGTCTGTATTGATTAGGTCCCTAGCCTTCGGTCCTGTCTCCTGCTCTTTTTTTTTGTGGTGAGTTTTTCCGCCTTGTCATTTTGTCCAGATAAGAATCCGCTGTTCTCCTTGTTAAGTGAACTTGGTCTTGGCTGGATTTCTTTGATCTTCTGGGGGAGGGGCCTGTTGTAGTGATTCTCAGGTGTCTTTGCCCCAGGCGGAGTTGCACCGCCCTTACCAGGGGCTGGGCTAAGTAATCCTCCCAGGATTGCTTTCAGGAGCTTTTGTTCCCTGAACGCGCTTTCTGTAGAGTTCTGGAGGACGGGAATGACAATGGTGGCCTCCCAAACTCCGGTTCAGAGGAGCCGAGAGCTAGGGGCCCCAGTCTTCAGTGCGCCTTCAGAGAAAAGCGTTTAATCCCTCCAGTCTGCCTAGTCCACGTTTGCGCCGGAGAGTGCGCGTGCGCGTCCGCCCGCAGACACCGCGCGCCCGCAGACACTGCAGGCCCGCAGACCCCGCAGACCCTGAGGGCCGCCGACACCGCGGGCCCGCCGACACTGCGCGCACCCGCAGACCGCGCGCGCCCGCAGACCGTGCTCAGAGAAAATCGTGCGTAAGCAGTCCCTTCTCACTGGCTTCTGGGAGTTCTCCGAGCTCACCCAGCCTGTGACCAAGCGTCTCTGTCTCTGGCAGAGTCCCACCTGGAGTCTCCGGACCCCGTAGATCCCTGAGCTCTCCCGGGTCGGAGTCTCCCCGGAACTTGTGGGGACCCCTCGCACAGAGCACCGGCCAGTGCCACAGAGCACCGGCCCGTGTCACAGACCACTAGGAACTCTCGGCTCTGTCTCCACAGCCGACTTCCCCGCTCTAATACCTGTGAGCTCTGCGACACTCAGACATCCCCGATCCTTCTGTGACCCCGTGGGACCTGAGTCCACGTTGTCCCCGTGAGGTCTTCACCCCAGTTTAGCCTCTGGAGTGATGTCCCTCCGTGGAGCCACTTTTAAAAGTTCTGATTTTGTGCTCCGCCACTTGCCGGGAGCCGGCCCCTCCCCCTGGGGTCTATCTTCCCGTCGCGTTGGATTCACTTCTCCGCTGGTCCTACCTTTCAGAAAGTGGTCGATTTTCTGTTCCTAGAATTGTTGTTTTTCTTCTCTTCGATCTCCTGTTGGATTTGTAGGTGTTCGGAATGGTTTGATAGGCTATCTAGCTGATCTCCTGCTGGCTGATGTCGTCTCAGCCTCCTACTTCTCCGCCATCTTGACTCCTCCCCCCTACAAAGACTTTTTTGAGCAAGGTGTTGAGTTAGTTGAAATTTGGTCTTTCTATATTGTCAAATTTTGATCAATTTTTATAAATATTTATGTATGCATAAAAAGAATGACCATTCTATCATTACTGGCTACATTTTTATATATGTATATTAAGGCAATTTGTAATTTGTGTTGTGCATTTCTTTTATATCCTAATTATTTTTGTCTTCTGTCAATTACTAGAAGAGATGAATTAAAATCTCCCAATATGATTGGGGATCTGTCTCTTACTTTTTACAGTTTTCTCTTTCCTCCTCCTTGTGCCCCTCCCCCCTCTCCCTTTTTCTCATTCTCTATTTCATATAATTTTCCATTTTTATTATATACTGTTATTGTCTCTTTACACATACTTTTTAACTTTTGTTTCAAAATTTTGTATCCTTGTATCTTCTCCCATGTTGTCTGTAAAAAAATGTATTTTATTTTTTATCTGGTTAGATAATTTTCCTGTTAACTTTACACAATTAGTTAAAATATTGACTCTGCAAAGCAGTTAAAATTAACATCTACATTTTTACTTTTCTGTCTTTTCTGTTTTATGTATCTTTCCATTATATTCAATTCTTACTTCTTTTAGAATTGTTTAACCATTTCCTTTTTAAAATTCTGTTCAGTTAGTCAATATATAGTACATCATTAATTTTTGATGTGGTGTTCATCAATTCATTAATTGTGAATAACACCCAGTGCTCATCACATCATGTGCCTTCCTTAATACCCATCACTCAGTTACCCCATCCATCCACTCCCCTCCCCTCTTTAACCCTCAGCTTGTTTGCTGGAGTTGAGAGTCTCTCATAGTTTGTCTCCCTCTCTGATTTTTTCCCACTCTGCTTTCCCTCCTTACTCTATGGCTCTATGGTCCTCTGTGGAAGGGGCACTTGCACTCCAATGTTCACAACAGCAATGTCCACCATAGCTGAACTGTGGAAGAAGCTGAGATACATTAATTCTTTTTTCTCATGTTTTCACCTAAATTATTTTGCTAATGTTTATTTTGCATTAATTTACTTCAGTAAGTGCTATTTTCAAACTCTCTTCTCTTGTTTATCTGAATTCTTTGTATTTAGCTGTGAAAGAGATTTTTGATAGCTATCACCTTCTAGGTCATCAGTTGTTTCATTTTAGTATTATTAAAAGTATGACACTATTTACTAACTTCCATTATGACTTATACTTTACTCCATGTCCTTTAACCTCTTCTCCACCTTTTTAATTAATTTTTTCTTGATATTGTCTACTGGACAATGGTTCTGTTTTGGATGGATCTGTTTTCCAGTTCACTAATTGGTTCTTTAACTGTGTCAAATGGTGTGTTTAAACTGTCCTATGAGGGTTTGATTATTTTTAATTTTCATTGCTATATTACCTAAATGTCCCTGGACTCTGTACATATCTTTAATTTTGATTTTAGCTTTTTACACTTAGTAAATTTAGTTAAAATTTTTTAACTTAGTAAATTCAGTTTAAATTTTTATATTTGTGTCCAACAATTCCAACCTCCTAATATACTCTATCGGTGTACTAGTATAATACACTATTATATCTCTGCTCTCTATTCCCTCTAATATTTCTCTCCCATTTTTCTATCCATCCATTCCCCCTGTGCTTGCTATATTTTACATACTTTCGTGAAGTATTATGTTTGAGATACCTTTGAGGGCTGGGATAAAGACAGTGTCTACAAAAGACTATTTGGATATGCTTCAGGTAAACTCATATCAATACATATGTAATCTATAATTTATAGTGTGAAGTTTATGGGACACTACTGGTGCAAACTTGAACTGCAAATCAGTGTGAATGCCAAAAGTATTTGATATGCATCAGAAACAGTTTTCCTTCTTCCTTTCACATACAGTAACAAAGAATCTAAGTGTGAGAAGAATTCTAGCTGCAAAGGGGCTCAACAATATGGGATACTCCACTATAGGTATAGTGAGAAGATATAATGTCTTTGCTTAAACAAGTATTGCACAATTTTCTAGAAGCAGTCCCTAGCACTAGGCTCCTGATATGTTAGAATGGTCAGTCATTTGTCTTTCATTAGATAAGCAATTATTTAATAAATTTACTTTCTTTCTCTATTCTTATTCCTTTCCCACTATTATTATCTGGATATTCATTGTAGATCTCTATGATATATAGCATTGCTTCTGAAAAGTAATTCATATCACAGTAGAGTTATTATTCATAAAACACACTTTTTCTAATATATACCTTATTAGTAGAAGCAATTTGGTTTTACTTTAGAATGCTGGTATGGTTTTTGAAAATCAAATAATAGCATGAGCAATGTGACAACACACTGAGATGTTCTAATACTTTCCAGCAGAATGTGGAATATGCTATAAATTAGTAACTTATAAATGATCTTATTCCTCCCATGTCAAGGAACATGTACGCATGTTGCTGGGGACAAAAGTATAAGGTGAGAAGAAAAAGCTATTAATGTTGTAATTATCATTATTCCTAAACACATTCTCTAAATATTTGCCTTCTTGCCAGGATACAATGGGCTTATGCTGGTATTGATGTTCTAGTATTAAAACAAGGAATACATTTTATTAGAGATTGGTTTTGAGATAGCAACTTGGCCATCCTCAAGTCTTCATGACACAAGGGTTAAGAGGAAAAAACAACAATAACAACAAAACAGAAATGCTGTGATGATTGGAGTAATTGGCTCAAACTTACACATGGAGGTAGGGATACTACCATATAGTGAACACCCACCTAGAGGAGTACTGATGAACTTTGAGGAGGCCCTTTGGTTACCTTCTTATATTCTAATGTAGTTGGGGATGACCTTAGTGATTTTGGGGAAGCATAACTGATGCTGGAGGTTCTACTTCCAAGAGGATTTTTTAAGTTTATGTGCCTGGTGTCTGAAGGGCTTGGCTCACGTAAGTCTGATGTTCAGAGATGTATACGTAGACTCTCTAGCATGACAGCCACTGCGTAGCTGGGATGATACTCAGTTCAATTTTACAGCAAATAAAATGGAAAGCATACGATGTTTTATGATCTAGCCTTAAAAGTCACATAGCATTGCCTCTACTGCATTCTATTTGTCAAAGCAGGCAAAAGATTGCCCCAATTCAAGGCAAAGGAATGTAGTCCCAATTTCTCACTAGGAAATGTATCACAAAATGTTTGGTCATTTAAACCCACTTTCTGTCCACAATTTGATTACCTGTCTCCTACATGTAAAATAAATTCCTCCTTCCCAGGATCCTCCAAAAGTCCAACCTTTTTATGACATCAGCTTAGGCTCATGATTAAGAATCTCTTTATCTTGATCAGGTCAGAATGTATAAGAAACTCCTCAGATTTTATTCTTCATGTATAATCACTGTCAATCTGAAAACCAACAACCTAAACAGACAATTAAGCTTCCTCCTTGTAATTAACATAAAATGGAAGAAAAGATATTGTTTAACTACAAGTCACCCCAATCAATATGGAAAGAGAGAAAGCACATAGAAGTCACCAGTCCTAGCAAATATGCCACCAAGTCAGGCAGGTATGTCCAGTTTCTTGCTTAGGCCCCAGTCCTGCTTCCTGGGGTTGAATCTCTGTGACTTTTGGTTCTATCTTTTGGTTTCTTAGTTCCACCTTCTTAGTCATTCTTCCTTTTCCATAATAAATAGGCCATTGTCTGTAGCTGAATAATTTTCTTAGCCTTCTTTTTGCCCATATTACAATACTATGTCATTGTAATTTCCAAAAATTGAGTTTGTAATTCAATCCATTTAACAAAAGCTATAGCCACAAATCTTGAAATTAACTTTTCTTTACCTTAACTCTGAGTTTGCTAAGAGAATATGAGATTCTTAAAAATTCTACTGTTTAAGAGAGAGCAACTATGAAACACTTTTTCTTTCCTACTTGAAAAATTCTAGGAGGCACCAGCTTAAGTCTTTTTTCACTTTAACAGTGTTTTGAAAACTCTAGCATATTCTACCTTGAATAGCCAAAGCAATCTTGAGAAAGAAAAACAAAGTCAGAAGCATCATGCTTTCTGATTTCTACTATATTACAAAGCTGTAGTAATCAAAACAGTAATGTACTGGCATAAAGAAAGTCACACAGATCAATAGAACAGAGCCCAGGAATAAGCTCATACATATATGGGTCAATTAATTTGACAAAGGAGCTAAGAATATACAATGGGTAAAGGACAGTCTGTTCAATATGGTATTGGGAAAACTGAACAGCTGCGCACACACACACACAAATGAAACTAGACCATCACCTTACACCATAAACAAAAATTAACTCAAAATGGATGAAAGATTTGAATGCAAGACTCTAAATCATAAAAGTCTTAAAAGGAAACATAGACAGTAGGTTCCTTGACATTGGTCTTAGAATGGTTTGTTTGTTCATTTGTTTTTGCATTTGGTACCAGAAGCAAAGGCTACAAAAGCAAAATAAACAAATGGGACCATATCAAAATAGGAAGCTTCTACACAATAAAGGATACCATCAGTAAAATAAAAAGTCAACCTACTAAATGGAAGAAAATATTTACAAATCATGTATCTTATAAGGGGTTAATGCCCAAAATATATAAAGAACTCATACAACTCAATAGCAAAACAAACAATTTGATTAATAAATGGGCAGAGGGGCTGAACAAACATTTTTCTAAAGTTATGTAGATGGCCAATAGGTATATGAAAGATGCTCATCATCATTGATCATCAGGGAAATGCAAATTAAAACAGTGCCATATCACATCATACCTGTTTGAATGGCTATTAACAAAAACAAAAACAAAACAAACAAAAAAAAGTGCTGGTGGGATATGAAGAAAAGGGAATCCTTGTGCACTGTTGGTGGGAATGTAAACTGGTATAGCCATTATGGGAAACAGTACGGAGGGTCCTCAAAAATTAAAAACAGAAGTACCATGTGATATAGCAATCCCACTTCACGGTATTATCCAAGGGAAATGAGAACACTAACTTCAAAAGATACAGGTACTCCCATGTTTATGCAGCATTATTTTTAATAGCCAAGACACAAAAGTAATTTAAGTGTCCACTTATAAATAAATGGATAAAGAAGGTGTGGTATATATATACACAGTAGAGTATTATTCAGACATAAAAAGAAGGAAATCTTGCTACTTGCCACAACATGAGTGAACCGGGAGGTTATTATGCCAGGGGAAGTAAGTCAAATAGAGAAAGACAAATACCACATCACTTATTTGTGGAATCTAAAAAGAGGTGGGAGGTGGATACTGAGCAAAATGGATGAAGGTAGTCAAAAGGCACAAACTTCCAGATATAAAATAAGTCTTACGGATGTAATAATATACAGTGTGGTGACTACAGATAATAATGCTCTATTGTATGTTTGAAAGTTGTTAAGACAGTAGATTTTAAAATTCTCATTGCAAGAAAAGAAAGTTCTTGTGTGGTGGTGGATGTTAACTAGACTTATGATGGTGATGATCTTGCAATACATACAAATACAAATATTGAATAATTATGTTGAACACATGAAACTAATGTTACATGTTAATTATATCTGAATTAAAAACACCCCCCCCCAAAAAAAAAACTACCACATTCTGCCTGCCACATGGTTACAAACCTGAATTCATTTATTTTATATTTTTGTTATGGAGCATTTCACATCCAAGTTACAAATTTAGTTCCAATTTATTATTTACACACAACAAACAGCTCCAACCTTAGTGGTGTAAAACAGAAAACATTTAATAATCATTTTGCATTTTGTGAGTCAGGGACTTAGGACACAGAGAGAATGTCTTGGCTCTGCTTCATGTCTTTTAACTAAGCTAAGAAGACCTATGTGGGGGTGCCTGGGTGGCTCAGTGGGTTAAAGCCTCTGCCTTCAGCTCCTGTCGTGATTCCAGAGTCTGGGATCGAGCCCCTCGTAGGACTCACTGCTCAGCAGGGAACCTGCTTCCCTTCCTCTCTCTGCCTGCCTCTCTGCCTACTTGTGATCTCCGTCTGTCAAATAAATAAATAAAATTAAAAAAAAAATAAAAGACCTATGTGGAATGGTGGTGGTAACTTGATTTGTAGGGGAGTCGGTGAAATGGTGCTGAAATATCCATTTCCAAGATACTTTCTTTATTGTTAGTTCTGAGTCCTTTGCAGAATTGGACAGAAGCTGGGTTAGCTAGGATTATTGACAGGGAGTTTACATATAATATCTTCAGAATGGCAGTAGTAAAACAGTTGAATATTTTTTCTAATGGCTCAAAGTTCTGGCAAACAATGTAGAATCTGCATGTCCTTTAAGACTTCAAAGTCATTTCTGCAGTTTGCTGAGTCAAAGCAGTGACAAACTCATTCATGTTCAAGAATGTTTCCAAAAATTGGTGGTCAAGTTTTAAAACTACCATGTTGGAAGTTTTATTTTTGGCATGAAGTGCAGTGTTTCTCCATCTAGAACCCTATCATAAATTTTGGTACTGAGAGTGGTTCTACAGGTACTGAATTTTTAGGATGAGTTTCCTGAATTGGTTTTGAGGTTTCTGGAACTGACTAATGTGATTAGATTTAAAGATAGTAGTGATTAGTTTCAGTAGTAAAGAGAGTACCAGCACTCCACTATATAAACCAGTCACAGATATATGCAAAATACCTATATTGGATACTCCTCATCTACCACTTACAAGAAGCAAAGATGAGCTCAGGAGTTTGAATTCCCAGCTCAAGTAGCATAAAAAATGACCTAACAGGGGCGCCTGGGTGACTCAGTGGGTTAAAGCCTCTGCCTTCTGCTCAGGTCATGATCCCGGGGTCCTGGGATTGAGGCTCACATCGGGGGCTGCTCCGCGGGGAGCCTGCTTCCTCCTCTGTCTCTCTGCCTGCCTCTCTGCCTACTTGTGATCTCTGTCAAGTAAATAAATAAAAATCTTAAAAAAAAAAATGACCTAACAGCTTCTATGTGTGCCCTGAGGGAGACCCTTATCTCCTGAAGCTTCAGGACTGAGACTGCTGAAAATTAAATAAAGAATCTCATTCTTTGATTGGGTAATTGCAATGCAAGTTGAACTCTCAGCCTAACAGGGATGTTTACTTTTGAAGTGAGGGTACTGAGTGGGAAAATAATGGTATCTTGTAAATCAGAATGGTAACATATAGAAACACCTGGATGAAGTTGGAGACATTAAGTCCCTAAATTCTGATGAGATTTATTTGTCCATGGAATAGGCTGCTGGATTTCCATTGATGTTAGTCTTTCCACCTCCATCCTTATCACCTGAGGAAACTCCCATAGCCTCCCCTGAGGCAAGTAGCCAGGCAAGACAATGTTGCTTCTTCTCCTGATCCACCCCCAGCACTCTTTTTTCCTTCTAGACCTATAAGGAGATGCAAATCCCAGCAGGCCCCTAAAAGTGAGGTACAGGGTGACCCCTGCGCAGATACATTACACTACAAAAGAATTATCTGAATTTCTAATTTATGCAGAGCAATACAAGAAACAAATGTGGGAATGGATATTAAAAGGACCAGACAGGGATCTTGGATGGCTCAGTTGATTAAGTGACTGCCTTTGGCTCAGGTCATGATCCTGGAATCCTGGGATTGAGTCTCATATTGTCACATTGGGCTCCCCCTGCTCTGTGGGGAGCCTGCTTCTCCCTCTTCCTCTGCCTGCTACTCCCTCTGCTTGTGCTCTGTCTCTTTCTGTCAAATAAATAAATAAAATCTCTTTCTTTTTTTTAAGATTTTATTTATTTGACAGACAGAGATCACAAGTAGGTAGAGAGGCAGGCAGAGAGAGGAGGAAGCAGGCTCCGCGCTGAGCAGAGAGCCTGATGCGGGGCTCAATCCCAGGACCCTGGGATCATGACCTGAGCCACCCAGACGCCCCAATAAATAAAATCTTAAAAAAAAAAAAAAGAGTACCAGACAACAGTGAAAGTCAGATAAAATTAAATCATGCCAAATTTATGGATATGGACTCACTAAGCTGAGATCCTCCAATTAAGTTGCAGGTCAAGGAGTCAGAAACAGTTGTCACAGTTTAGTTGGTTGGTTGCCTGAAATGGGGGCCAAAATGTGACCTACAGTGAGCTGTAGGGAGATACCTGGTTGGGAAATACCCAACCAGCCTTTATTTAATATAGAAGAAGGGATTCAAAGCCTTAAGGACATTGGGATGGTAGAGGGGATTTTTCATTTAAAACCTACTCACCCGGGGCATCTGGTGGCTCAGTGGGTTAAAACCTCTACCTTCAGTTCAGAGCATGATCCCAGGGTCGGGCTCTCTGCTCAGCAGGGAGCCTGCTTCCTCCTCTCTCTGCCTGCCTCTCTGCCTACTTGTGATCTCTGTCTGTCAAATAAATAAATTAAAATAAAAAAAACAAAAGTATCCATCCATATTAGGAGGGCCCTTTTGAAAACACAGCTCCCACCAATACTGTGAAAAATAAATTTGAAATGGGAGCCCCAGCATTCTTGAAGGTCTTTGTGATTGCTTTTCTCTACAAGACAGATCTTACATTAGTAGGAACTATAGCCACTGAACCGAGAAACTTAAGTGCAATGGGAGTAATTCTATTCCAGAGTGGCGGGGACTAAGTGGCAGCACTCAATCACCAAAGGAAAGTTGGACTGGTTACCCTAACATACAGAAGAGTCAAAACAGAAAAGTCTGATTCATGTAGACCTATGACATTCACTGACTGATCTTAGTGAAATAGGTATGGAGCTGATTAAATTCTTATTTAATTTGTATAAACAAAAAATTTCTAGGTTAAGTGAACAAAAGTCTAGCTTGAATCATTAAAAAGAGAGTCATGATCCCTCAATCAATTCCCAGACTTGATCCAGTTTACAGAACCAGAATCTCTTAAATGAAAGAGAGGATGGGGCACCTGGGTGGCTCAGTGGGTTAAGCCTCTGCCTTTGGCTCAGGTCATGATCACAGGGTCCTGGGATAGAGTACCATATCAGGCTCTCTGCTCAGCGAGGAACCTGCTTCCTTCTCCTCTCTCTCTCTCTCTGTACCTACTTGTAATTTCTGTCAAATAAATAAATAAAATCTTTTTTAAAAAAAATGAAAGAGAGGATGGGTCCTCTTGAGGAATGACCTAGTACACTGCCAAAAATTTAAACTGTTAATTTTTCTCCTGGTCTCTCCCAAAGGGACCTACAATGTTTTACCAGGGTAATTGTGCACTAGGGAAAAAGAAATGATTAAACCTTTGGGTGACTACTAGACAAACACTGGTTTTGAACTGACTCTAATTCTAAGAAACCAAAAGCATCACTGTGGCTTACCAGTTAGAGTAAAGTCTTAAGGAGATCAGATGATCAGTTCATTTCACAGTGGGCCCAGTGAGACTTCAAACCCATCCTGTGGTGATTTCCTCAGTTCCCAAATGCAGTATTAAAAAGGTACACTCTGCAGGTATCAAAAGGTCCAGATAGGTGCCCTGACCTATGAGTGAGGGCTACGGAGTGAGAAAGGCTAAGTGGAAGCCAAGAGAACTGCCCTACTTAGGAAAATGGTAAATCAGAAGTAATACCACATACATTCATGGAGGGACTGCAGAGATTAGTGCCATATCAAGGCCTTGAAGGATGCAGGGGTGGTGATTCCCAACACTGTCCCAGTCAACTTTCCTATTTGGCCTGTGCAGAAAACAGATGGATCTTGAAAAATGACAGTAGATTATCATAAATTTAACCAGGTGATGAGTTCAATGGCAGCTGGTGTACCAGATGTGTTTTTATTGTTGGAGCAAATTAACACATTCCTTGGTATCTGGTATTCAGTTATTGATCTAGAAAATGCTTTTTTCTCCTCCTCTTTCCCTGTCAATAAAACCAAGCAGAACTGTTTGTTTTCAGTTGGCAAAGGCAATAATACACCTTCATTGTCTTACCTCAACAGTATATCAACTCTCTAGCCCTATGTCATAATTTAGTTCATAGGAATCTTCATCGTCTTTTATTTCCACAAGGTATAATACTGGTCCATTACATTGACTGCATTAGGCTGACTGAATCTATTGAGTAAGAAAATTCACAGGTCCTCACCTCAAGGAAATTTCTAGATATCTACTGGTGTGAGGCCTGTCAAAATATCCCTTGTGGGAGGTGTAGGCACCTCCTACAACTTAAAACAAACAAACAAAATCCCCCCCCCCAAAAAAAAAACAAAACAAAACAGCCACAGTGCCTATTAGGCTTCTCTGAATTTTGGAAGCAACATAATCATCATTTGGGTGTGTAACTCTGGCCTATTTACTGAAAGATCTAAAAAGCTGTTAGTATTAAGTGGTGCCCAGAACAAGAGATGGTGGTACAACAGGTCCAAGCTAATAAACAACCTGCTCTGTATCTTGGTCCATATGACCCATGAGATCCAAGAGTGTTTGAATTGTTAGTGGTAAACAGGAATGGTATTTAGAATCTTCGGCAGGCCCGTATAGGCAACTTGCAGAGCAGGTCCTTAAGATTTTAAAGCAAAACCATGACAACCTTTATAAATAACTCTTTTAGAAAGGGTTCTTGATCTGTTATTGGACCTTAGTGGATACTGACCACTTGACTCTAGACCATAACGTGAGGTGTGCACAGCAACACTTCATGGAGATGGTATATATGTGACCAGGAATGAGCAGGCCCTGAAAGCAGTAAGTTACATGAACAAGTGGCACAAATGCGTATGATCCCTCCTTTTGCTACACTGCCTTCTTTCCCTGCCTGCACATATGGCCACATGAGGAACTTCCTATGATCAGTTGACAGAGAAAGAGAAGACTCAGGTCTGGTTTACAAATGGTTCTGCATGATTTACAGGTACCACTTGAAAGTGGACAACTGAAGTCCCTTTCTAGGACATCCCTGAAGGACAGTTGTGAAGGGTAATCCTATCATGGCAGAATTTGAGCAGTGCACCTGTTTATTTTCCTTAAAAGATAAATGAACAGATGTGCAAGTATATACTGATTCATGGGCTATGACCAATGTTGGCTGGATGGTCAGGGACTTGGAAACATGACTGGAAATTTGGTGACAAAAATCTGGGGAAGAAATATGTGGATTGACCTTTCTGAATAGGTAAGAAATATGAAAATATTTGTGCCCTCTGTGAATGCTCCACAAAGAATAATCTTAGCAGAGGAGGATTTTAATACTCAATTCACCCATTCTGTGAATACCAATCAATCTTCTTCTCCAGTCAACCCCATTATCATCCAATGTTCATGGAAAACAAGACCATGGTGGCAGGGCTGCAAGTTATGCATGGGCTCAGCAAAATGTTCTTCCACTTACCAAGGCCAGTCTGGCTACAGCTACCCCTGGTCCCCAACTGGCCAACAGCAGAAACTAACGTTAAGTCCCTGATATGGCATTATTCCCCAGAATGATCAGTCAGTTACCTGATGGCAAGTTGATTACTTTGGACCACTTCCATCATGGAAAGGACACACTTTTTTTTCTAGTGGAATAGACACTCTGAATATAGATTTGTCTTCCTTATACACAATACTGCTGCCAAAACTAACATCCTGTCCATGTACTTACAGAATGTTTTATTACTGTCAAGTTATTCCACACACTATTGTCTCTGATCTAGGAATTCACTTCACAGCAAAAACAAAAAAACAAAAACAAAACAAAACTTGCAGCAATGTGTGCATACTTATGGAATCTACAGTTCTTACCATCACTGTTCATGATCCTGAAGCAGATGGTTTTGCAGAATGACCTTTTGAAGATTTAGTTATAGCACCAAGTGGGTGGCGTTATCTCAAAGGGTTAGGGCAAAGTTTTTCAGAAGGCTATATATGTTCTAAATCAGCATCTAAAACACGGTGCTGCTTGTCTCATAGCCAGAATTCATGGGTCCAAAAATCAAAGGATGGGTATGGGAGTTGTAGCACCTATTATTACTATTTTTATTTCCTATTCCCATTACCTTATCCTCTTAGCTCCAAATGGAGGAATGCTTCCACCAGGAGATCTAACAATGATTCTATTGAACTGGTACTTAAGACTGCTGCCCAGGAACTTTAGACTCCTCACGTCTCTTAACTAAGTAAAGAAGGTAGCTACTGTGCTGCCTGGGGTGATTGATCTTGTCTATCAATGAAGAAACTGAACTGCTACTGCACAATGGAGCTAAAGAAAAGTATGTCTGGGGTGCAGGAGATCCCTTAGAGTGTCTCTCAGTGTTACTTTGTTCTGTTATTAAGGTAAATAGAAAACTATAATAACCCAAACTAGGCAGGACTACTAATGATCCAGATACTTGAGAAATGAAGTTTTGGGTCAACACCTGCAGATAAAGAATCATGGCCAGCAAATGTGCTTGCTGAAGGCAAAGAAACCCCCCAAAACCAATACCCCCACAAAAAAAGCCCCAAATCCCAGAATGTATAATGAAAAAAAGGTAGTTAAAATTACTGGTTAGAACCACATGACCAGTTATAGCAATGAAGACTGTAATTGCCATGAGCATTCCTCATTATCATGTGTGTTTATGTGTGAACTTGACTGGATGACAGAATGCCCAAGTATCTGATTACTGATTAAACATTATTTCTGGGTGTATCTGTGAAGATGCTTCTGGACACACTTGAATCAGCAGACTGAGTAAAAAGTACTGCTCTCCCTACTGTGGGTAGACATTTTCCAATTCAATGCGGATATGAATAGAACAAAACAGTGGCGATAGGAAGAATTCTATCTGCCTGAATGCTTGAGCTGGGACATTGATATTCTCCCTTAAGTGCTCCTGTTTTTCAGAAATTCAGACTCAGATGAAAATCAACACCATCAGTTCTCTGGTTCTCTGGACTTTGAACTGCATGTCCAGTTTTCCTGGGTCTCCAGCTTGTAAAAATTCTCCATAATCACATGAGCCAATATCTTACAATAAATCAGTCTTTCTTCCTCTGCACACCCCCTTCCCCAAAACCTCTCTACTATTCCAACAGGTTCTGGTTTTTGTTTGTTTGTTTTGTTTTTTTGAGAACCTTGATTAATCCACTAAGGAATGTTAAGTGCAAGGATCATAGACTTAGTTGATTTCCTCAGTATAACTACAAATATGTGGCAAAGCCAAGGCATGACACCACATATTCTTTTTATTTCTCTGTTATTTTCAAAATAGAAAGTTATGAAAAAGTAATGGGTTATGGCTCAAATCAGTTTGTTTTTTAACATGAAATTAACTTAACATTGAATTCACCATAAGAAGTAAAAAAAAAAAAATGGTGAGAAAGAAAGCCTGAGGTAAACTTCTATCCATTATGCTCTTTTTGAATATTTTTTTGGATATAGCTAAACCTTTTTGAGAAGCTTTTTCTCTTGGCATACTGAATTATATTTTGCTTGGTAAGTCTGCATTTTGCTTGGTAAGCATGCATTCTTCTCTACAAATAAACTAAATAACTCTCAAGGACAAAGTAACTATTTTATTTATATCACTTTCTAACATTATCCACATGGGTTCATAAATGCTATTAATCCATTAAGCAATTATATAAAATGTGAAGTTACTTCAAAACAATTCACCTGCTATTTATGTCTATTGCTGTGTGCATGCATGTGTTCAAGTACAAAATATTCACACATTACTGAATAACTTTGCGTTTACATTAAATGCTGAAAATTACATATTAAATTAAACTTTGGATATAAACTCAACAAATATAGTTTTTCAATTATTACCAATATTAAATAGATATTCCATAATAATCAGGACAAAACAAAACATCCACATCCATTTAGTATTTTAAAGACTTTTGTTTTTCTTAAAATACTTATAAATATCTTATATTTGTATTAATATAGATTTGTCTTGAAATAGAAAATAATCCTCCATACCGCCTGACTTTTTATTTAAAGTTATCTGAGTTCACAGATAAACTACAGAATAAATATATACAATTTTATGATTTATAAAACATTCTTTTCCACTTATTTATTGGGTAAAATCAGTGAATTGGGTGAAGTTTCATTAGAGTGTGGAAAAACAATGCTCATTTCAGCAATATACAGTTTGCCTCAGTTAACACAACATATAGAATGTGATATGTAACAGATGGTGGCATAAAAGCAAAGTAGTGTTTCCCTTTTGGTACGTTTATATATATGTGCCTATTTATTGGGGGAAGAAAACAGCTAATCTGCTATTTTTTTAAGATAAATAGAGTTTTAAGAGAAAATTTCTAAAGACAGGATTGCTATTTTGCATGTTATAGAAAAGCTACTACAAAACTAGAAATAAAAATAAAATTTTTTAAATTCACTATCTGCAAAGTGGAGGAAATGGCAAGGGCATTTATAAAATTTTGTCTGTGTTTGCAAAACAGGTTTAAAAACTACACTTCTTCAGTCTTTGCACTGAAGTTTGGTATATAATGAATTAACTGACCTACCTTTGTTTTTAACACTGAACAGTATCATGTCAAATTAACTCTGTGTGTATATTTGTAAAAGAAGCTCCTTAACCCTGAAACAAATGAACTCAAATACACAAATAATACCACTGATTCTCTATTTTGTGTACTAATCTAATGCACTTACATTTATGTTTTTTTCTTATGTGATTTTCATAGTTGTTTAATCTTATTTTCTTAGATAAAGAAATTAAAGTTTAAAAAGTAATTTACCTAAATTTGCAGAGCAGACATGTAGTAGTCCTGGGGTTATGCTTTACTACATATTTTTCAAAATTATGCCATGAAGTCAAAGTTGCAGAAGTCAACTTGGACTTCACATTTTGGCATCTTGTTATTTTTATGAGATTTCAGAAGGAATTAATTAGTCAAGCATGAACAGATGTAGATTTGTTATGACATTAATAAAGTTTGAGCTTCAGGATCTCTTTATACTCCCTTACATAAAACCTTCTAAATTGGGCACACTTTTCCAGATGATCTACCAAATTTTAATTCTGTTATCCTTCAGAACACCTGCTTGTACGTTCTCCATGTTATTACAGGGAGATAGAAGAATCTACTGTGCTTGTGTTTTAGAATAATCTGTGGCTCTCTTGAAAAAAAAAAGGAGGAATGCAGTAATAACTATGGATTCTCTCACTCAGAATATTATACTTTGAATTCTTTTTCAAGTGGTTCTCAGACTTCAGTTCTATAGACTTTTTCCAAACTCTGACCTTGAATGTAAGAGACTCGAGAGCCAGGATGATGTGTTATTCATCATTTTACTCCAAGTACCTAGAACAACGTTCTCTAATAAATACCTTAATAAGCCAAAATGCCCCTCTTTTTACAGATGTAGTTATTTCAGGCAATAATAAAGAGAATAGTGTACTTAGGACTTTATAGTTTGATGAGTGAATATAAACTCCTTATAAACAGTAATTATTTCAGCACTAATCACCTGAAAATGAAAGCTGTGCATCTTCTCAAATATAGGATACGGGATCAATATGGGTGGACTTTAGATAAAAGGGGAAGAAATGCTCCACTTATCTTGATCATAAAATAAATTTCAAATTGAACATATGTCTACTTTATAGATGCTGACTAGGAATGAGAAAAGTGAGAATCTGAGGAGTAGGCTGCAACCTGGAGTTATAATTAATAGCTAAAATTATATGATGTCATGTTATTTTCTATATAAATTTCTACTAATCTGGATATATGTATGTGGCCTCCAGGTTTTATTGTACCATTCACTAGTACACATTCCCCCCATTTCTTTGTTTACTAACATAATGCTAATTTAATAACATAAGTCTAATTTAATACTAATATTACTAATTTAATATAAACATGCACAAAATTGTAACATGCACATATACTTTTTTTTTTGCACTAGACTTTTTTTTTAAGATTTTATTTATTTATTTGTCAGAGACTGAGAGAGAGAGAGTGAGCACAGGCAGACAGAGTGGCAGGCAGAGGCAGAGGGAGAAGCAGGCACACTGTGAGCAAAGAGCCAGATGATGTGGGACTCAATCCTAGGACGCTGGGATCATGACCTGAGCTGAAGGCAGCAGCCCAATCAACTGAGCCACCCAGGCATCCCTGCACTAGACTTTTTATCTATTGGGATTTTTATGCCTTCTAATTTGAGATTTTAACATTACTAGAGTTACAGTAAAATAGCATTAAAAATCTGATTAAGTTTGTGAATTCAAAGAGCAAAACATTTTTTTATTTTTTTATTTTTTTTAATATTTTATTTATTCATTTGACAGGCAGAGATCACAAGTAGGCAGAGAGGCAGGCAGAGAGAGAGAGGAGGAAGCAGGCTTCCCGCTGAGCGGAGAGCCCGATGCGGGGCTCGATCCCAGGACCCTGGGATCATGACCTGAGCCACCCAGGTGCCCCCATTTTTTTTTTTTAATTTGACAGAGAGAGAGAGAGAGACAGAAACACAAGCAGTGGGAGTGGGAGAAGTAAGCTCCCCACTGAGCAGGAAGCCTGATTCCGGGCTTGATCCCAGGACTCTGGGATCATGACCTGAGCCTAGAGAAGACGCTTAATGACTGAGCCCCCCAGGCACACCAAGCATAACATTTTTAATGGAAAAAGTATGAAATATATTACTTGAAAAAATCTCTAGTTCATCAGCTTTTTAAAGACAATTCAGAGAAGGACCTAGGCAACCATGTAAAAATGTATGAGGGCAGGGCAGGGAGAGTCAGAAGGATTAGAGCCTTAGTAGGAAATCTAATATCATATAAACAACATGGTTCTTATATTTTAAGGATTTAAAACATGTTCAATTACTTTGGTGAGGTTGACAGGAACAACACTGAAATCAGAATCATATCACTAAATATATTAAAACATAAGGCATTATGTGACAAAGCAATGGTAATTCTTATAGCACTATTTAAAATTTACCCTATTGGATACAATGTAGCAGATGCCATTTTATCATAATGTTGTTCTCTCCTAGCACTAAGATAAAGTTTTTTTTTTTTTTAAGATTTTATTTATTTATTTGACAGAGAGAGAGATCACAAGTAGGCAGAGAGGCAGGCAGAGAGAGGGGCAAGCAGGCTCCCTGTTGAGCAGAGAGCCCAATGTGGGGCTCGATCCCAGGACTCTGAGATCATGACCTGAGTTGAAGGCAGAGGCTTAACCCACTAGCTACCCAGGCGCCCCTAAGATAAAGTTTTTACAGAATACAAAGCCTTATGTGAGCTGAACCTGACCAACCATATCCTTAGACTCAACACCTGAGCAAAACAAACCACATGTTTTCCCATCTTTGTACAAGATATTCTCTGTATAGCAAATCATTGCCTAATCTTAATGTGTTTTACTCACTGGTCATCCCCGTGATGAAACTTCAGCACCAATATCTCCAAGGAAGTCTTTTATAACACTCATAGAGAAATGAACATTTCCACTGGACCATGAATTCCATGTTGTCACAGGTTCTTTCTTTCTTCCCCTAACCTGGCACAAGGTAAAAGAAGAGTATCTCTCCTTACCTACTAATATGAACATTTTCCTTCTGCGTTTAGGACCCACCTCTTTCCAAGACACATATTAATCCCTACAGGGGGACAGTACCTCTTTTTTTAATTTTGCAGGTACAGCATAGGGTATACATTATAAATGATTAGTTACTATCTAAATAAATTATAGCTTTTCCTTATTTAATAAAAGTAAAAATAAGTTATAAGAAATTGTTAAGAATTCTGAAGAATAACTTAAAATAATATTTTATGTCAGCAATTAACTATGAATTAACCAAATAAACTAAATAGAAATTCTTCATGTTTTAAGGGTATAGAGTATTTGTTGACTCCACTTGTTCTTGTTTCCTTTTCTCAGTAGCTATTTTACCAAATTATCTAACAAATATATTTGACTTTTAGAATTTTTATACAAGAATTGCGTTGTTTCTTTACTTTTTAAACTACTGGTGAGTAAGCACATTGCTAGGTCAATTTATGAAAAACATTAAATTACATGGATTTGGTAAAGTTATGCAGAGAATTAACATGGTAAAGTTAAGCAGGGAAGATAAGTGGCAGGTAAATCAAGGTCTAAAACCATATTCTTGTTCAAATCTTATTTCTGGTATTTATTAACTTGTGACTTTGGACAATAACATATTGAATTTTCCCACCTATAGAGGGGATAATAGTAGTCCCTTCCACTTAGGGTTGTTGGAGAAATGGAATGAAGTAAGAATTATATATATATATATATACATATATATATATATATATATATATAAAGATTTTATTTATTTATTTCAGAGACAGTGAGTGAGAGAGAGCATGAGAGGGGAGAAGGTCAGAGAGAGAAGTAGACTCCTCATGGAGCTGGGAGCCCGATGCGGGACTCGGTCCTGGCACTCCGGGATCATGACCTGAGCTGAAGGCAGTTGCTTGACCAACTGAGCCACCCAGGTCCCCGAAGTAAGAATTATATTAAAAAAATTTACAGTGCTTGGAACATAGTATTCAATAAATATTAGCTATTATTCATTTTAATAATAAAGAGGTAGCTAGCATAATCAATAATATAGGAAACAAACAAACAAACAAAACCCAACCAACCTTAATTTCCAGGCTCTCTAGTTGAGGATCCCAGGAAATACACAGTTATTAGGATTACAAATTGTAAGATGAAAAAAATTATAAGATGAAAGTCTATGTGAAAATTGGAGACTGAGATAGAAGGGTCCCACTAACGACCTTGGTGAGAAAAAACAATCAGCAGAATCACTGATCCATAAAGCATTGCTGCAAGGTAGCCTAAAGGAGATCTTTGAAAAGAGAATATCAGCACAGAATAAAAAGGCACAGAATTACAGAAGCAATCGGGAGAAAACCATTTTGAGAAGTTTTGAATTGGTTTTTATTTTTACTTTCAAAGACATCTTGATGAAAGTTCTTTAAATGTATTCGGCAATTATTCTTTTAAAGTCTAAAGGAAAGAAAACAAATGGAATAGGTGCTGACTGAAAAAGGAATTCTATGAGATAGCACTAACTGAACCATAAAGAAAAGTATACTATTTCATATTAACAAATTTTATATCAAAGAGCATATAAAAAGCAATATGCTTTGTTATTGTGTCAATGGCATATTAACAGTAACAAAGTGATTTTCTGGGGAAGGTTAATTGTCAATTTGTTTCATGCTTTAAAAACGTACTAACTTTTCACTGGTATTTGCTAAGGAATTTATTCAAGACAGCATTAATTTAAAAACAATGACAAAATGATAGTGGACCAATGCACACATGCAGCTGCATACTGTATAAAAAGGAATATATTAAAACAATGTTGTACCTATAATACAACTGTAATTCCATTATCAAGAACCCAAGTTCTGGGAATGGTTTCATTGTTAATTGTTAAAAGTTACTAAAGGAGGCCCAAACCATTCTTCACTCAGATGTCTAAATCTTTTAATATAGAGAAGTAAGATAATCCAGAATCCAGTAGTTTCAGTGAATCAGTAAAGAGACAGCTGAATTGTTTAGTTCGACACTGTAAAATCCTCATTCTTCAATAACAGCTCTTACTATGTCTTGGGTTCCAGGCAGTACTGATACCTCTCTACCTTCTAACAGATATGAAATAAGTATTTTATAATATCAGGCTGTTAGGAGTCATTTAGTAAAATATTATTTAATCTAAAAAAGTAATTTTGAACAAAAAAATAAACAAATTGGTAGCAAGTAGACAAATCAAGGTATACAAAGTACAAAATAGTTACAATTTCAAGCCAAAAGAAGAGAGCTGGGTTTTTTTAAAAAAACTTTTTATTTTGAACTGATATTAGAATTATAGAAAGATAAAAAATAATATGAAGAGTTCTTTTATATCCCTCATTCTGCTACTCAGAGGCAAAAGTTTGAAGAGAAACATATTTACAACATTCTCTGTACCTCTCCTAAGATATTTCTCACCTATCACAGGACAGATGGTAATTTGTGTTTCCACTGAGAAACATGGCAGACCAACTAAACCAAATGACTAAGGTAAACATCTAAAATTCTTGAATACTATTTAAAAGATATGATTCCGCTTAGAAATGTGTTTATGTAATCTTAACAAAGTTTTGAGGGCATGTGTTGTGCTGAACACTTGGTATTATACGCAACTAATGAATTGTTAAACACTACATCAAAAACAAATGATGTACTATATGTTGGCTAACTGAACATAATAAAAATAATAAAACAAATACTAAAAAAGAGAAAAAATTGGGACATTTTACACTAAATTAAGGGACTTTTTTGGTCTTTTGAAAATCTCAATGATCTGGCTGGAAGATCTAGTTTATATTCTGGTGACTGACTCTTAGAAACTGCTGTGAGTCCAGTCCCCACCACATATGTTGCCTTATTTCAGAGCCACTTCAAATTTTGCTTTACCTGCCTTGTTACATAGACATCTGATTATTGCTCTCCAACGTATAGTATATTATGTCACCTTGAACCCCACTCCACTCTGCCTCCATCATGTATGTACACATGTGTGCAAGTGTATAGAGATTATATACATATATGTGTATAAATCTATACATACATATATTTACTTTATGTTGGAGAAGGATAGGAGAAGAAATACAACAGACTTAATACTTAACTTCAGAAGAAATAGAATGGGACAGTGGGAAGACTAACTTTATTTATAGTTCTCCATATTGTTTGAATTATTAAAATGAGTATATATTACTTTTGAATTTAAAAGAAAATCACAAAAATACTACTAAAGAGAGGAAAAAAAGACAAAGGTAAAGAAGCAAATTATCACTGGGATCAAGAAGCATGACAATACACAATCTACCAGGTTCTAAAGAATTCCACATAAACAGATACAGTTTTATCAAATCTCAGCTATACAGTCAACATTAAAAACTCATACAGGAAAAAGGGAAAATTCTGGAGGTTGAAGAATTTAAATTCCTTCCCTTGAGAAATTTAGAATCCATTGGGAGAATATAAACAACAAATTAATAAAGATATAAAACAAGAAAAAGCAAGCAAATAGATAAAAACATAGTTTAAATAGTAAAAGAATAATTTTCAAAATATGTCTAATATATACATGTAGTACTTAAAAGTTTCCTGTTTTTTCAAGTCGATTTTTCAAGTCTGTAAATCTGTTAAGTCAACTTATGTTCACAATACAGTTAATAAATAAGGAGATAGGTATCATCATTCCCATATGTCAAATGAAAAATGAAAAAAGAAAGAAAGAAAAGGATGCCCAGAAAGGAACTTAACTCCTCATGTTTCAACCAAGCTGGAAGTAAAATTGCCCAATTTCTCTAGATTATTAACTCTCCCTTTCACTACAACGTTCTACCTTAGAAAGTATTTTAAAAGGTCAGGTAATGGTGTATACAATTTCATTTTCATAAGATGGAGATGGATCCTTACAAAACTGATATGTGAACATCATTATGAGTGGAGTTATCTTCAGAACATTTTTGCCTAATAGCTGTCTGGCATTGGTCAGCCTCATTAGACTCTTCTGAGGTTGATGAAAGTCTCATATTTTCAGTTGCTATAATACAGATTTTTAGCCCCAGTTCCATATCTGATTAGTAGGTCTGGGTTTGGAATAAAAATATGTGCATTTTTAAACCAACTTTCCAAGATTAAGAAACTTCTGATATTTATATAAATGGAAAAACCTCTGTCTTGCTAAAATAAAAAGGAGAGAGGAGAGAATTCATGCATGTTGAAAATGTGGAAAGAAAAAGGATTCTGAATAGGTTGCAGACAAACTTGACTTGAGTGGAGCATGTAAGAGTTTAATCTGGACAACATTAAATGAGTGAATTTTAAAGTTGCTGTCAACTGGGCTCCATCTGGCCATGATTTTGCTGTTCTGAGGGTAGCTTCTTTTTCAACTCAAGGTCAGCATCAATGTAGTCTTAAAACATCAACAGGAGTAAATTTGATTCTGCAGGAGCCTGGGGCTATTGCTTGTATTTTCTCTGGTTCTATGTCTATATCTGTTCCTAAATGCCCATTCAAATAATCATTCACATCATATATTAATAAAATAACTTGCAAGGTTAGACCCAAAGTTTCCAAGGAAAGTATTCTGAGAAAAAGGAATCTTAAATTTATTCTGTAAAGTTTGGAATAAATTGAAGCTCTTTAATCAGTGCTTAGTATTTATGTTGCATTGTTTAGGTAAAATATTTTTGCAAAGTGGAGGGTCAGTTGAAGGAGGGGACTGATCAAAGCCTGGCTGAATAGGAAAAAAATTATATAATTATCTCCATAAAATATGATATAGATATGAACTAATTAAATGGCAATGGAATAAAAAAGGGATTGCTGAGGGTATTTAAGAAGGAAGACTTGAAAATACTTAATGATGGAATAAATAAGAAAGTCATTGAGTTTAGTTTCCTAACAAAATCTTGATGCTTGTGATGCCTGGGTGGCTCAGTCGGTTAAACAGCTGCCTTTGGCTCAGGTCATGATCCCAGGGTCTTGGGATTGAGTCCTGCATCAGGCTCCTTGCTCAGCGGGGAGCCTGCTTCTCCCTTTGCCTTCCACTCCTCCTGTTTGTGCTCATGCACACACATTCTCTCTCTCTCTCTCATAAATAAATAAATAAAATCTTTGAAAAAAAAAATCACGATGCTTTTTTTTAAAGGATGTCCAGAGAACAAGAGATTTTCAGAAATACTGATGAATTTGCTTTTCAACATGTTGAAGAATTTAACGTAAAAGGAAAACTAGATAGAGATTAAAATGACTTATAAACTTGAATATTCAAAACTGACTATAAACTGAAGAAATAAATTGAGAAATAAGAAGGACAAAAGTGGTTCTTTATATTTTGTATGAAACTATGTAGTGCTTTAAAAACACCCCCTGTCAAATTTTTAACACCCTCCCATTGAAAGGTGGGGTATATGGCCATCTCCTTGAATGTGGGCTGTTTTGTGAATGCTTTGACTAATAGAGTGCAACAGAACTGACATTATGAGACTGCCAAGGCCACCTGGTTCTCTCAGGATGCTTTCTCCTCATAAATCCCTTCATACTGTCCATCTAAAACACAGACACCATGATGTGAGAAGTATAAGCCAATGAACAAGCCATATGTGGGCTCTCTCATTCTCAGTCACAGTGGAGCCTATCCTATAGCCATTAGTCCAGGCTGTGAACATATCACAGAAAAAGACATCTTGGAGGTAGATCCTCCAGTCATTTGAGTCTTTCCAATAGTAGTTCCCTTTCTGAATTCTTGGTACACAGAAACTTTGAGCTTAATAATTAAAAAAACAAAACAAAACAAAACAAAACTGTTCTGCTTTACCCATTAAGATTAGGATGCTGCATTACACAGTAATAGTAACCAGAGAAGCCTCTGTTAGTAACCCCCAGTTATATCTTCTTACTAAGATCCACATATTATGACATGAACACAGCCTTACCTGCTAAGCCTTGGCAGGATTCCTGATCCACAGAATCTATAAACATTATAAAACTTGTTTTTATACCACTAGATTGGGTAGTTTGTTATCCAGCAATTATAGCTAAAACATAATCTTTTGAAAATGTAATGAAATTCATGGATGTCTTCCCTTACATTGCATTACACCCAAATTTTCCTTATAACTATGAAGATTTCTCAAACTCCCTTATTTTTATCACAGTAATAAAAAAAAACAATTAACATTGAACAGATGCTTATGGGAAAACACATTCAAGAACAATTTATCTGAGGAAACTGATATGTCTCTCATAACAAACTACAGAGGTAAGTACTCCCATTATCTTAATTTAACATATACATGTCACTGCTTAAAACTCTAAAAGATAGAATATCATTACTGTTACTTCAAAATTACATATTAAGAAACCTGAAGCGAAGAGAGAGTAAGTCATTTTTCCAAATTTATGTGATTATTTAGTTATGGAGAAAGTGTATAAACTTACACAATCTAGCTTGAGACTATGCTTTTAACATCTATACTATGATGCCTCTCAATTAATCCTGAAGAGAACAAGTACCTAAGTAAGATGAAACACTTGGTTACAGATTGTCTCGAAACTAAATTTAAGTTTGTTAACTTCAATTCCATGAGTCCTCATTTAGTCTGCCTCTACCAATGATTAATTAATAATTCTTCTACTTTTCTATGTGAATTGAACAGTAATTAAGTTAATTAAGATGTATTTTTCTAAAAATATAACACTGAAAACTTACACAAGAAGTATGCACATTAAGCATAGCAGGATACCAATCAGGGGTCATTAAATAAAAGTAACTTAATTAAGGACATTAAACTGTTTCTAGGCATGGTGATCTGACCTAAAAATATACAGCCTTTTCCTGCTCTATTAAATTTGAATTGTGCCCTTGTAGATCTCTTCCTTTTGGAAAAAGCTAAAATATACTTGGAAGTAGAAAATTAGAACATCAGAGGATATTTATGATCTCACAGGAATGGCTTATTATTGAACTTGACTCAAAGTGTTTTTCATTATGGATGCTTTAACAAGAGAGAAGTATTTATCATGAAGGATGAATAATTTTTTTTCAAGGTTGATATTCCTTTAACTGGGAGCAGGGGGGATGCTTATGAACTGAGGGATGACAGAAAGGAAAGAGCAGTGTCAGCTAAATCAACTGATTCACATTCTGTTAACAGAGGGACAGCTGTTCATCTTAATCACACTCATGCTCTCTTTTGCTGTGCTGTGTTTTACACTGTCATTCCCACAGTTCCCTTGGGCATGTGCTATCTCGTCTGCATCAGTATACTATATCTGAGCTAAGAGTGCTTGCCATCTGAGGCAATGAATATGACATTTGGTGTGTCCCAGTTCTTTTTCAAGCATCTTTAATATCATGTTGATTCTATTATTTGTGGTCCTGTTCATTTTAATCATGCAGATACAGATAACCTTTGAAAAATGATGTAATTCTTCTTTAATGTCCTTTGTTGTCTCTCCTCTCCTCAGTCTGTTTTGTGATATAGTCTTCAATGTAATCAATCCTTTATTTCTACAGTTAAACTTTGAAGATTTTTCCAACATTCTCCTGGTTAATGGCTTCCTTCTTGCTATCTTATTTATTCCATTAATTGACTCAGTCTTACTCATTTCTTGACTCCTTAAGGAACTGATACAGAAACTGATTTCTGTTTCCTAATTGTTCCAGAAATGTGTCTCTTTTTCGGTCAAAGGACACATAAAGTCATATATTAAAAAAACAAAAACAAAAGCAACAACAACAAAAAAACCCCAAAAAACAAAAAACTGGCATCATAGGCAACTTTTCCAAATCTGTTTTCTAGTAAGCTTCTTTTTTTAAATGATATATATATTTTTTAAATTTAAATTCAATTCCCAACATACAGTGTACTAGTTTTAGCTATAGTGTTCAATGACTCATCAGTTGCATATAACACCCAGTGCTCATCACAACACATGCTCTCCTTAATGCCCATCACCCAGTTACCCACATATCCCCATCCACCTCCCCTTCCATACCCCCCAGTTTATTTTCCATAGTAAAGAGTCTTTCATGACTTATCTCCCTCTCTGATTCCTTCCCAGTTTTCCCTCCCTTTCCCTATGCTCCTTCATGCTATTTTTATATTCCACATATGAGTGAAACTATATAATTGTCTTTCTCTGATTGACTTATTTCACTGAGCATAATACCCTCTAGTTGCATCCATGTTAATGTAAACGCTAGGTATTCATCCTTTCTTATGGCTGAGTAATATTCCATTGCATATACAAACCACATCTTCTTTATCCATTCTTCCATCGGCTCCTTCCATGGTTTGGCTATTGTGGACATTGCTGCTATGAACATTAGGATGCAGGTCCCCTTTGGATCACTACATTTGTATCTTTGAGGTAAAAACCTAGTAGTGCAATTGCTAGGTTGAAGCAAAGCTCTATCTTTAACTTCTTGAGGTATCTCCATACTGTTTTCTAGAGTGACTGTACCATCTTGCATTTCCACCAACAATGCAAGAGTGTTCCCCTTTCTTCACATCCTTGCCAACATTGTTGTTTCCTTCTTGTTAATTTTAGCCATTCTAACTGGTGTAAGGTGGTATCTCATTGTGGTTTTGATTTGTATTTCCCTGATGACAACTGCTGTGGAGCACTTTTTCTCTAGTAAGCTTCTAAGTCTCTTCCTACTTCTACATTTTAGTTTTATTCTTTTCATCTTTATATTATATTGGTTTTATTATTGTTTTTTATTTCACTACAAAGTGGACAATAATTTCTCCATAATCAAGTTTAATTTTTTTAAATATTTTGTTTATGTGAGAGAGAGAACAAGAGAGAGTATGTCTGTGTGTCTCTGTGTGTGGGGGGGGTTCAGATGGGGAGGGAGAGAAAGGGAGAAAAATCTCAAGTGTATTCCAAGCTCAGTGGAGCTGGACATGGGGCTCAATCTCACAACCTTGAGATCACAACCTGAGCTAAAACCAAGAGTCGGACACTTAAGCAACTGAGCAACCTAGGCATCCTATCTAGTCTTTATTTTTTAAACTTGGGTAGCATATATTTCTAATGCCACTGTATTTTATTTTATTTTTTAAAGATTTTATTTATTTGAGAGAGAGAGAGTGCATGCACAAGTGGGGTGGGGGAGGCTAGGGAGAGGAGGAAACAGACTCCTGAATGAGCAGGGAGCCCAATGCAGGACTCAACCCCTGGACCCTGGGATCATTACCTGAGTCAAAGGCAGACACTTAATAGATTGAGACACCCAGGTGCTCCACACCATTGTTTTTTAATTCCAGTATAGCTACCATAGAGTGTTATATTAGTTTCAGGTGTATAATATAGTGACTGAACAATTCTATACATTACATAAGTGTACTTTTACACTTATTCACCTAATTTACCCTTCCCCCTACCAACCTCCCCTTTGGTAACCATCAGTTTGTTCTCTATAGTTAAGAGTCAGGTTTTTGGTTTGTCTCTATTTTTCTTTGTTTGTTTGTTTTGTTTCTTAAATTCTGCATTAATAAAATGTGTGGTATTTGTCCTTCTCTAACTAACTCATCTCACTTAGGATCATACTTTCTAGATCCATCCATATTGTTGCAAATGACAAAAGTTCATTCTTTTTTATGGCTGAGTAATATTCCACCGTGTGTATATGTTTGTGTGTATGTATATATTATGTATGTATGTATTTACATTTGTATATACATTTGTGATATAGTCTTCAATGTAATTGATCCTTTATATCTACAGGTAAACTTTGAAGTTTTTACTTTGGAAAAATGTGTGTGCATATATATATATTGGAAAAATATATATATACACACACGCATATATACATGCACATACAGTGGATGTATACTATATATGTGTTTATATATAATATAGTATATATATATACTATATACATAGTATGTGCATAGTATCTACAGTATATAGTATATATACTATATCATATATATACTATGTATACATATATAGATACACTATATATACATATTACACACACACACACACACACACACACACACACACACACCCCACCTCCTCTTTATCCATTTATCTATTTACAGACACTTGGGCTGCTTCCATAATTTGACCATTGTAAATAATGCTGCAATAGACATAGGAATGTACAGATCTTTTTGAATTTGTGTTTTTATGTTCTCTGTGTAAATACCCAATAGTGGAATTACTGCATCATATAGTAGCTCTATTTTTAATTTTTTGATAGTCTCCAATTTTCCACAGTGGCTCTACCAGTTTGCATTCCCACCAGTAGTGCATGAGGGTTCCTTCTTCTCTACATCCTCACCAACATGTTTCTTGTTTTTGATTTTAGCCATTCTGACAGGTATAAGGTGATATTTCATTGTGGTTTGATTTGCAATTCCCTGACAATAAGTGATGCTGAGCATACTTTCACGTGTTTGTGGCCATCTGTATGTCTTCTTTGGAGAAATGTCTCTTCATGGCTGTCCATTTTTTTCAACTTTTTTAAATTAAAAATTTATTTTGGATTTTTTTCAAGTTTTTATTTAAATTCCAATTAGTTAACATACAGTGTAATATTACTTTTCAGGTGTAGAATTTAGTGACTCACCACTTACATATAACACCTAGTACTCATCTTAACAAGTGCCCTCCTTAATACGCATCACACATTTAACTCAACCTCCCAACCACAACCCCTCCAGAAGCCCTCAGTTTGTTCTCTATAGTAAGGAATCTGTTTTCTGTCTTCTCCTCCTCCTCCTTCTCCCTTCTTCCTCCTGCCCCTCTTCCCCCTCCTTCTTCCTCTTCTTCTTCTTCTTTTGTGTGTGTGTGTGTGTGTGTGTGTGTGTGTGTGTGTGTGTGGTTTTATTTGCATTTCCCTGGTGATTAGTGATGTTGATCATCTTTTCAGGCATCTGTTGGCCATCTGTATGTTTCTTTGGAGAAATGTCTGTATCTTCTACCCATTTTTATAATTGGATTGTTTGTTTTTATGGTGTTGAGTTGTAGAAGTGCTTTATATATTTTGGATACTAGCCCTTTATTAGATACGTCACTTACAAATACCTCTTCCTATTCAGTATGTTGTCTTTTACTTTTGTTGACTATTGCCTTTGCTGTATAGCAGCCTTTTATTCTGATGCAGTTTCAAGAGTTTATTTTTGTTTTGTTTTCTCTAGAAAAATGTTGCTACAGTCAAATGTCAAAGAAATTACTGCCTGTATTCTCCTCTAGGATTTTTATGGTTTCAGGGCTCATATTTAGGTCCTTAATCCATTTTGAGTTTATTTTTGTGTATGGTATAAGGAAGCAGTCCACTTTTCACTCTTTTGTATAGAGCTGTCCAGTTTTCCCAAAACCATTTGTTGAAGAGACTTATTCCCACTGCATATTCTTGCCTCCTTTGTTGAAGAATAATTGACCATATAAACATGAGTTTATTTCTGGGCTCTCTAGCCTGTTCCATGTGTCTATTTTTGTGTCAGAGTCATAGTATTTTGATTACTATAGCTTTGTAATGTATCTTGAAATCTGGGATTGTGATATCTCCAGTTTTTTCTTCTTCAAAATTGCTTTGGCTATTTGGGGTCTTTTGTAGTTCTATACAAATTTTAGGATTTTTTTTCTAGTTCTATGACAAAAGCTGTTGGCATTTTGATAAGTCTGGCACTATTTAGATAAAGCAATATTTAAATAAATATTAAAGATAAGTCTCTGGCACTATTTAAATAAAGCAAACAAATGGAAATATCATTTCCATTTGAATGTTTATCTTCCCAATTCTGCTGATCATATGTATTATATACTACATATGTATATACCTAAAGTTATACTATTTATATTAATGTTATAAATTCTATTTATATTACATATTATACATATATTAACTTATTTTCTTTAAATAACTACAGTAAATCCTATTATACTAGGATACATTCAAAGTGCATATCTCTTTTTGGCTCTTAGGGTAAATATCTTAATTCTGACACATTTTTTTCCTTATGATCAAGAGTACATTATCCATAAAAGTAATCAGCCTTACATCAAGATCTTTTCATTTTCTGTAAGACCTTTTATTAGAAAGTTCTTGTTCATCTATCCAGTACCAGGTCCCACTACACCCTTTACTACTTATGATTTAGAAACAATGAAATATATGTAATTTCTGAAATATTACAATTACACCACAATTATTAAGAGCAAAGGCAAGGACTATGTTTTTTCCATTGTTGTTTCCCCAACAATGAGTAGCATGGGGACATAAATATTTGTTGAAGAAATTAATAAACAGATTGTCATTCATAGTATTTACTACATAAGTATTTATTGAAAAATTAATAACTGGCTTATCTTTTAAACAAGTTTAAAGGGTTTAGGTTTTTTGTGCCTAAAATGTTCTCATCCAATCTTTATTTTCTGCATGCTTTATCCTATCATTTATTTTACTTACGGATTTTAATTCTACAATATTGGAGCATTCAGTTCAGCAAAATGTTTTAAATTGTGTGATTGACAAAGTCAGACTTATGAGACAGGTTTGCTAAATCCTATCCTTTTAAAATTTCTAGGGGTCCTAGGACAATATTTTGGGATATTAACTATAATAATATTTTTTCAATGATCTGAAACATTTAATAATCAGTTGATTTTAAAATTCTGAGAAAATGTTGATTTTTTTTATGAGAAACTTTTCTTAAGTGAAAGATAGCAGTTTGCTAGTTTGTTAACAACGTTCTTGATAAAAGGGTTGCTCTTTGTAATGGGAATAATTATCACTGTAGAGTAGGCATAAAATGTATACCATATAATAGTCAAATACCAACAAATAAAATGCAAATGACAAAAATTTATTGAAACATGATTGAATGTACATACATTAATTTAATGTAGTCCCAATAACTCTTATATTCTAATATCACTTATAATCTAATCAACATATTGGGCTCAAATGCTTTTTATTTTATTTTTTTATTTTTAAATTTTATTTATTTATTTACTTATTTAATTTTTTAAAAAGATTTTATTTATTTATTTGGAAGAGAGAAAGAGAGAGAGAGAGAGAGAGAGAGCAAGCAGAGGGAGCAGCAGGCAAAGGCAGAGGCAGGGTCTCCCCTGAACAAGGAGGCCAACACGGGACTTGAACTCAGGATCAGAATCTGAACTGAAGGCACATGCTTAACGGAAGACAGATGCTTAACTGACTGAGCCACCCAGGTGTCCCTCATACATTTTTTATTATCTAAAATCAGTGCAGTGAGATGTAGCATTGATATCCATTGGTAAAGATAACTTTATTAATTCAAAGACCAACCCTTGGATTTGTCAAGTTTCACCCTCCAACACTTTCCTATCTTTCTTCAGTCCTGTTCTTTCGTAAAACTTTTTGCCATGTTTGATTGGGGAGAACCCAATGGAACTTATATAATGTTACATTTGGATACCAGTTATGAAAAAAATACACTGATAAATATAATCCTCATGTAGTTTTTACTGATAACTATAATCCTCATGTTCACTTTTCTAATTTGCCCTACTCTCTTTATCTTTATATTAAATATCATCTCCTAATTAGCATATAATTTACTACTACTTTGTAACATATGGTAATGAAAGTATGGATGTGTGCATGATGAACAGTCTTTTTGGTGTAAATCCAACTAGTAAGATAAACTAAATATATTTTATTTTGCTCATTATTTATTTTAGAATATTTATTAATCACCTTATATATTTTTATAGTAATATCAGAAATGCACAGTCCTTAAGAAATGATATGAGGAAAACTGTATTTTATTATGCTTCATCTAGCAAACATGAACAGAAAGGATTTGTCAGAAGAAAGACTAAATACAGAGATTTAGAGCAAAAATGGCTCCATTCTTTTGTCCTTAATCACCAGATTTTGCTTTCATTCAGTCCAAAGAAACCATTTCGTATCTTTCCCAAACACCCTTCCTTAAGCAAGGAATCCCACCAACATCTTCTAATCTCAGCAGACAACTTTGCTTCTTATTTCAGAGAAAATGAGGCCATCTTTTGAAACTTCTCTCAATTTTTTTTCTTTTCCATCTTTAAACTTTCCTTGAGAGAAGATTATCATCTATGCACTTGATTATACCTTCTTGCATCTTTTTGGAAAGCTGATCATTTAGTTAAAAGTTCTTTTATTTTATTTCCAACCTGTTCCCATCCAATGAGTCCTGTTTCCTCCCACAAACATACATTAAAAAAAAAAAAAGAAAAGAAACAAACAAAAAACAACAAAAGTGCTCACATCCCCAACTTCAAATCACATTACATGTTATTTTCCTTTAAACATCAAATTCTCCCCAAATCCCTCATTAGCTCTCTCTCTTTTTATTCTTTCCTTGGTTCCTTCCTAAATTCCTCCCTTTCATTATCATTTATTAAATAAAACATATGTAATAAATAATATGCACAGACTTTCTGTGAGATACAGACAGCATTCAGCCAAAGGAAAGACCATCCTATACATCAGAGTTACAGAAGCCTGGCCAATAACAAACTATTAAAATATACTGTGCTAAGTCCAATGAAAAAAATTGAGAAATAAATGAAAACAAAAGGACTGATAGTTCATAAGTTAAACATTCTTTAAAAATCAGCTAGAAAAAAAAACAAACATCCACCATATATTTTATTTCTTTCACTTAATAAACACTGAGAACAACGAACTATATGCTGACCATTGTATTAAGCAGTGAGTGTAGGTAGTAGAAAGAAATGACAACATAACCCTTGGGAAGTAAATATTTAGTGAAAGTGATGTAGTAACTATGGAGGCAAATGGGAGGTGACTATTCCATTCTGGAGGTAGCAAAGGAAGACTCAAGGGAAAAGGTTATTTGTGGCTTGAGCATGCAAATCCTGACAGTTAACCAGCTGAGTCTATAGAATAGTGGAAGACTCAGCTGGTTAACTGTCAGGATTTGCAAACAAATATATATTATACTTAACCACACCTAGTGAGTTTAGAAGAGCCCAAGGCCCAGGGAGAAGCTGCAGCCCAGCCAACACTTGGTTTCAGCCTCTTGAGACCTAAGCAGATAATCTAGTCATACCATGTCTGGACTTGTCATCCCTGACTTTATGTTGCTTTAAATTGCCAAATTTGTGGTTATTTGTCATACAGTAATAAACAACGTTAGAGATGATGGGGCTTTTTTGAAGTATTTAGGCTGTGATATTTCTTTCCCCCTTCTCCAAAACTTCTTTTATGTTACTTAGTTCAATAAAGAGTAACTTCTTTCACTCAGAAGTGCAATTTAGAAACCTGCGAGCTTTCAGGGATTCCTTCTTCTGTCAATCATTGCCCAAATAGTCCTCAAACACAGTGCATTATATTTCCCTAATCATCAAATCTCTACCCTTCTCTTCATTACTACCGCCACAACCTTCATTCACATTCTTACCATTTTTACCTCTATTGTTTAAATAGCTTCTTAACATCAACGTGTATCCCATCTGACTTACTTGTTCTTAACAAGGCTGACAAAATGATGCATCTGAATATCAACTATAATCATGTCAGTTTCAATCCAAATGCTCTCTGCTACCTCCCTATCGAATTTAGAAAACAAAACAAAACAAAAACAAACAAACAAAACCTAAGCATTTTTTCATGAATGTATACAATTTGCATGTATATTTAAAGAGCAATGGAGAAATTTAGTTTCCTAGTACAAAACCACTTTGAGCTCCTGAGCTTATGAGCCATTATTCTCTGTAGTTAAAAGTACTTCCATGAAAAAAGGTGAGAAACCTGTGCACAAGGCCCCCTCTTGGCTTATCTTATGGTCAACTGATCTGGAACTTTAATTATTCTGCAAAATTTCTTCACAAGAGTTTCTAGTGTTTGGTTGAATAAGAAATAAGTTGTGTGTACACAACTCAGGTTGCCTAAGATTGTAGAATTCCATATTTTTATTTATTTTTTTTTCATACAACATCGCAAATTTATTTGACTGTGGAATTTTTTATTATGTTATGTTAGTCACCATACTGTACATCATTAGTTTGTGAGGTAGTGTTCCATGATTCATTGCTTGCAGAGAACATTCTGTGCTCCATACAATACACGCCCTCCTCAATACCCATCACTAGGCTTAGAATTTTGTCTACCACTCTTTTCTTATTATCTATATGTTGTTTCCTAAAATAATGTATGAATCAGCTACATACTTTTTATAACTAATAATTTCCACACCATAGCTCAGACAGAGAAACAAATGTCCAGAATTAGAACCTGGGAACCTGTTTTTCTTACAGCTTCACTGTGAGATTCTTTTTTTTTTTTTT